>JAVCKT010021708.1:0-23253 GCA_032273925.1 Rhynchotus rufescens
GAATACAAACCCTTGTGAGAACCCCCATAATGAGTGGTTCTTCTTGTGCCACACTGTTGTTAAGGGCTGGACACAACCTTTATGTCATGATGTGGGTCCCAGGGAGATCTATATCACACCCGGCTCTTCGGGAAGGAGATGACACTGCAGTGGGGGGACACTTTGCTCCCAGCCAAGCTGCCGAGGTGCTTGCTGGCATTATCAGGTCTCTGCATTTCCTCTCACACAGGTTGGCCTGCAGTGAAGCAAACCCGGTGTTTTTATAAACACCAGGGACTGGTAGGACACTTGCAAGCTGCCTTTCCCTAGTGCTAGGATGTCTCGCCTGCCCAGGGCCAAGGCTGAGATCCACTCTCTTGTCATTGACCCCCCAGTTTTACACTGCAAGAAAAATTCTTTTGACTGTTGGCTCTGTCTTGCTTGTTGCAAATAAAATATAATATCATTGAACAGACTGGCAGCCAGAAATGGTGCTGTGATTTTTTTTAATGTTAGCAGATATAAGGTGTTTGCAGTAGCTTCAGCAAAGGTAGCTGAAAAGAACATGCCCAGGCACATACATGCTCTGTAGTCTTTATTAGATACGATGTTCAAGGCTGAGTGCTTTCACCTACCAGATGATATCCAGCGTAACTGTGTTCCTGCAAGGGCACTGTTGCTTTTAAAAGATTTCCCCTCCCTCCCTCACCGTGTCCTGTAACCCCTATGGCTCAACTCTGCCACTCCAATTCAAAGCATCACCTTCGTTTGCAAGTGATGCCACGGAAATTCACTGTACTTGCACAGAGCGCTACCTTCCGCAAAGGAAAAAGCAGCTTTATCCAGGCTCTTGTTAAACACAGCTCGTGTGGATAACGTAGACTGGTCTCTGTTTGTTGCCTTTAACTAGGCACTAGCACCAGTAGGTTTTCCAGGCACAGGCCAACCTGGGTTACAGATACACAGCAAGATCCAAGGGGATTAGATGACTCACATTACAGACATAAGACAAGGCCCATATAAAATAGGTATTGCTCCAAATTATTGTTGCAAGAGGAATAAAATGAGGCCATATTTGTAAGTTCCACAATGATATGTTTTTATGATCTTAGAGCAGCTGTTTGTATAAATTCAATAGAGAAGCTGTTTGGACTTGATCATTTATTTCCCTATTTCACTTGTGAGAAAGATGAAAAGCATTTTTTTTTCTGTTTACTAGAAATGAAATTCATTATCTGTGAGTCTGACTGCTTAAGTTGTATTGAGATAGAGTCTATCAGGTTGCTTAGACATTGAGGGACAGAATTAGGACCAACTCTCCATGGGCCCTTTTATAATGTACAAAGTAAAGACGGTTAGAAACATTTGACTGAAGCATATACTCAAGTTATGTAGTCAAATCGCAGTATTTCAGCTGAGATTAGGTTTTGCTGGTGTGTGAAGGAAAGCAGTTTATTTGTGAAATTCTGCCTAAACCTGCCTAACTTCTATGCTCAATTCTTTCCCCAGCTACCCAGATCTTGGAACCTGCCGGTTTTGGTGGGGTCACTAAATCATCCTGGCTCTGTAGCTGCAGGAGTATCCACTAACCCCTGTAACTGCTAAATCCTGAGCTGTAATCCGAGCAAACCTCACACTGAAAAATCAAAATGATCAGTGAAACCAAGTGCCTTTATCTGGCTAGCTCCAATGCAAAATGCTTTCCATTTCCAGTGCTTACCCTGACTGAAAGGCAGCTCTACTGGGTTAGGTAAATTTGTTTTATTATATCCTTACCAGCGTCACTACAAGTGGCCTTTATGGAGGGAAGGAAGAACCCCTATCTGTGGTGAGATAAACACTTGTTCATTCTGCCCTAATTAGGGTCTTGATTCAATTTCTGTTGGAACTGATTTCAATACACTTGGGATTTTAGCAGGTGATGGTGCCTTTGGGGTGTATTCTGGCTGAACAGAAAAACAACATTGCCTTGTCTAGGAACCAGCTATTTTTTTTCTTTTGACAGTAATAAAAGTAGATTCCCTTTACATCCTGAAAGAGAAAATGTAGCACATTTCCTAGCTTGTACATCACAAATGTAGGATTTTTTTTTCTTAAATTACAGATTTAAAAGTGTTTCTTACTTATTTAAAGGAAAAAAGTATAAAAATTTACATTTAGTACAAGAATAACCAGAAAGTTTTATTGACAATCCCCTTCTTACCCTGCAGTTACTGTCCTTGCTACTCTGGCAGGGATATCTCCCAGTTTGAAGGCCAAGAGAAAACATTAGAAACAGTTACATTTTAATTACAAGAGTTGAACATTTTTTGGATATTTTCTTTTCCTTCCAACCAAAAACCAGATTGTTTTATCTACGTCTCCATCTTTTTCTCCACCCTATTTTTCTTGATGAATGAAAGAGGAATAAGATACATGGCATGTGTTGTAGGATAGACTCCTTAAAATAGGCAGGTGTGCATGAATAGTAACTAGTGTATTCTGAGGCGAGGTTATTTAAAAACTGGAATGTTTAAAATTCAAGCTCCTTCTTAGGCTCTTGTGTCCCTATGTAAACACCATTTTACCTCTCCTTCGCTCGCAGTTTCTCGGTTGCAGATAAGATAGCAGCATCTCAATTCATCTAGCTCAGGGAAATGAGAAGTGACTGGAATCACAAGCCGGGAGCGCTACACTAGGGAGGGAATAGGTAACTGCTTTTAAGTGTGTCCTCTAGTCTGCTGCTGGTTGGTACACACTCACCATGAGAGCTACAGCAATTAAAGGTATCTGTGGCCAACTAATGTGAAGTTTTATGTCTCTCTAGCACAACTGCACCTCCACATTGAAAAACACTGTTCTATACTCATTATTTCTTCTGCCTTTATGCAGATAAAAGTCTCTCAGTATAAGAAACTCTTTTAGTTTGTCTTTCCATGGCAGCAAAATCAAAGCAAAGGCATCTGGCAAGTGGGCTAGACATATCCAAAGGCTGCCAGTCACTGCTGTGGCCTCTGATGGAGAGGGGCTGAGTTTCAGGGCTGCGAGAAGCGTCCAGCTATTTAGTCACTGAAGATGCGTTGGGCAGACCATGCTGTTTGCCTTAATTTATTTAGCTTTCTGTCACCACCGTGTGTTCTGTGATTCCCCCACTATTCCACTTTCTCAAATGTAACCAGCTGTTAGTCATGGCTTCACATACTACTTAATATCCTTCTCTTTTATTATAGAAAACATTTCTGTCATGTTAATACTTTCTGTCATATTTCTCTCTCAAATCCTCTTTCTATATTCTTCTGCAAAAAGGTCTCTGTAGGCTTAAAAAAATTGTTATTAGGACAGGTAGGTCTTTACCCCAGAGCTAAAACCCCTTTCCATTTCTCATCAAGAAAGGCTGAGTTATTTTTTCCAATACATCGAGTTGTTTATTTCCATTTTTCTACAAGAATATTTTTAGTACTGAAATTTGCTAGTCTGGTGTTTCTGTTGACATGTACTGGTTTGTACTGGAATATATTTCAGCACTGAAAGGTGCTTGACCCCATCTCTATATTTCTCTCTATATATACTCTATATATTTCTGTGTATCTATATAAACATATTTATGTTAAAAGTTATGGGTAATATGAATAAATGACAGACTTTTTGAATTAAATAGGTTCTATCTCATTTGTTTAAAATGATATCATGAAAGAGTTCTTCCTGCTGGAGAGCATCAGCTCACGCATTCTTTGCTCTAAATCAAATAAAGAGAAAAGTAAGCAAAAGTGAACTCGAGTTAATTAAAGTGTATTTTTAAGCAGGCTTATATATAAAAAGCTATTAAAAATACAGCCTCCATTAATGAGGTGCAGCTTGATTAAAAGAAGTCAGTTTAAACCCCTTGCCTCTCCTTGTTCTCTGGAAGAGCTGCAGGAAGAAGTGTTCAGTAGCACTGTGCAGAACTCATTAATAAAAGAGTGATAATGCACACTGGTTACCCCGGTAAGCTGTATCTTATATAAGCTTGATTCAACCAGACAAATGACCTGTTTTTAAAAGAGATGGAAATGTTTGCAGTAAACCTCTCGGCTGTCAGACATGTAGAGGAGGGAAATAGCTACTACAGAAAAGATGTTTATTTAAATTCTCCAGACACGGAAGGTCAAACAAGACTAGTTAAAAGTCGAGAAAGGGAAATCAGCATTTGGGAGTGAATCCTTTCCTCAGTACATAGATTAAATATCCAGGTGTTTCTCTTTGAATGCCATTGGTCCTTGGGCAGCATTGCTCCCTCACAGCTGAGGTGGCACAGAATTAACTTGTGATCACTATATATCTATATACATATATAGATATGTATACATACCTGCTGCACAGAAAAGGTTGTTCTGCTCACTGAGGTCTGTAAGTTTTACAGTTCTAGTGGAAACATCTTCTTCTCAAGTAGGTAAGTATACATGGCAAAAGAACCTTCCCTGAAGAGATACTGAGCTGTTGAAAGGAGTGGAAAGTTTCCCAGTAGGTTCCAATTAAACTTCTTCCAGCACTGTCACCACTCAGAGAGAAAAGTCAATTTTATGCATTAGTAGATTTGTACAGTTAAAAATGTGTAAGTATCCAGAATACGTAATTAACCATTTACTCAGGCAATTGCTGATAATAGCACCCAGATACTCACATAGCTTGTTAACTGCAGCAGAATTATATCTAATTTGCTGCAGCAAACCAGACTTTTCAAGTGAAGGGTTAAGAAACATAGTTTTCTCTCTAATGCTTGTGGGAAGAGGACTTGAAAAATGCTGTTTTCAGTATTTTTATACTCAGTTTATGCTCTTGCATTTACAGTCTCTCTCTTGATGACATGTTCCTTGCATTTCTCATCTTTAAAAAATACTGAAGATAGCTGAGTTTCAGGTTTTTATCAGTCATTCCACATCTAAGCAAAAGCAAAGGAAGCATTTTCTTCTAACTTTCTAAAGGAGGTGAAAAATAACCAAATAGAATATTAAAATGCTCTTCTTCTGCAAATACTTGTCAACACTCCCATTTTCCAAGTAGTACATATGTCACAAAGAGGAAGGTCCTGGTATGCATCTCTCACGTTTAGCGTCATCTTCAACTCCAGGCTTATACAGTTGTATACTCTTACGCCCATTTCATATGCCCTGTTGATTAACTGGTTATGAAGCAGTCCTGCAGTCCACAGCTTCTCAGAAAATTGCCTTGTTAAGGTAAAGGGGTGGTGGGAACATTTTATGTAGTTAAAAAAAAACCCTTCATGTCAGCTTTCCACTCTCTAGAAAAAGGTATTTTACACAGTGTAGAACAGTGGTCTCACCTAAATTTAAGTATTTAAAAGCCAGACACAACTTGTTGATAGTATAGCAACACAGAGATATGCATTTCTGGACAGGAGTTCCCACATCTTAGATGTCTCTACAGCAATAGTAGGAGCCAATAAAAGGAGTCTCTTCTTCTGTCTTGTACTGCCTATTGTTAAGGAACTATGAGTTGGATGAAGCAGTTCCTATCAGACATTATTTCTGATCAGCTCTTAAGCTTCTCTAAGTTGGACAAGTTGAGCCTATGACATGCTAGAGGATGGGGAGTGCTCAAGGCAAGATAAAGTCAATCTGAGTCAGAATTCCACGCTCTTAACCTTTGCCTGTGCTTCTTTAATAAAAAGCTCAAGGAATTATAATGTCCAATTAACACTTAAACTTGTATTTCTGAACTGACATAATTCCTCAGTGAACAAATGTAAGTCTTTTTTCAGCTGACTGAGTTTGAATATCCTAGAGCTCTGCAGCCCTACTTCCCCGGTCGCCAGTTCCTGCCACTGACTTGGAATTCCCTGGAAAGGCACGCTGAGATTTTGCTAGTGGCTGCATAAATGTGCATTGCTATTGTGTGAATGTGAATGTGACCCAAAGGCACGTTGTCTTACTTTTAGGAATGCAGCATACAAATGCTAATGTGTGAAGAGTTGCAGTAGGCAGTGCTGTTTACTCTACTGAGAGGGGATGCCACAATATTTTATTAAATCCTCCTAGCTGAGTTTAATCTTTCTCCTGTGTTATCTCACAAAGTGTTCAAAAAAAAAAAAAAAAAAAAGAAAAAAGAAAACAAGTGATGCGAAGAATAATGCAGATACTTTTTATAGCAGATGAGGGATATCATTTTTATGGATTAGAACAATTCATTAAAAGTCAGTTTTGCTAAGTTTTACCATGCTGCGGCTTCTTCACATCTTGCCTAGTCTCCCTAGTCAGACTGATCCTAAGCGAAGTAGGGGATAGAGGGAGCCCTCTCAGTGGTCAGTTACCACCCAGTGGATATTTGCCTCCACAGAAAATCATCCATTTTTTTCAAAGTATCAGAGCTCTGCCTTTCTTATCTTCTCTCTTTTGTTCTCACCTCCCACACACATTTCCAACAGAGAAATATGGCAACTTTGAGTGAGGAGAACATGCTCTGTGCTCCCTCTGTGTCCAGAGCTGCTAATGAGGTGTGGAGGAGACAGGCTACATCCATTCAGGTGTTGAAGAAATGTGTTTTCTTCCTCTCCTCCAGATCAATGAGCAGATGTGGGCAAAATGAATCAGTGCATGCACTTTTGGGCCAATATGAACTGCTCTTGGAAGGAATGGCCAAGGTTTGCTCAAGGCTTGCTCAGCAAGCAGATTCTGGGATGGGGCACCACATGCCAGATGTGCCAGCCAGAACAATTTCTTTCTCCCTGCCCTCTTCTATGCTACTCACTCTCCCTGCAGATGCATCCTGCCCCATTATATCTCCACTGTTGTATCCATAGCCTGACTGGAATATGATAGGATGCAGGGCATATCTTCTGGGTGTGTATTTGTGATTGTTTAGGTGACCTGAGATTGTGTGTTCTATTATATATATACACATTCGGGCATATGCCTCACAATGATGGTGAAATACTTGGTTTTTGGGCAAGCATCAGGTACATGAAGGTAGACATTGTTATTATGATTTACCATACAGTTTCAAACAGGTAGGGATGACTGTAGGCATCATCAGTGTGATTGTAGGATGGCTGCATGTTTGCTTACAGGGAGGGACCACGGTGTAAAGCAGCCTTCATGAGAGCACTGGTATCCCGAAAGGCTGGACACTCGTATTCTAGGTAATTTTTGACATCTAATCATTTTATCAAGGTGTGTGCAATATCAGTCACCTTCCTACACAGCTCGCTGTGTCTACAGATATGGTTGATGAGGAGGGAGCACTGTGTTCTACTACCAAATTGATGATGTGGAGTCAAAATGGATTTGGATGCCAAAGGACAGATATATGCAATTTTATGAATTATACTACCTCCCAGCCTGGTTGGAGACTCAGTGCAATCCAGAAGAAGTAGGGGACACCAGTGCAGTGATTCTAGTCATATGATGTCTAGTCCTGGGTAGAGCCATGGGGAACCTGGATCAATCTCACGGGATTTTCTCTCCATTTTTGACTGACTCTGGGTCCTGTGTCTAGTTACAGCATGCATAAAGAATACTTGGTTTTTGCTTGGACAGTTTGAACACCACTAGAGCCTATCTCTGGCTGGCACTAGTACTAACAACTTTTCTCTCTCACCCCTTGACAGCTTAGCATCTTTCACAAGTTTTTACCTCAAGGTACTCCTCTGTTTTTAGAACTTAACTGCTGCTTTATGTCATAAGATTAACTAAAGTTCATGTGCTAACACTGTTTTCAGCTGGGCCTAACCCATTATAGCTGCCACAAGCTGCACTTTCTAGGCTTGACTCATTCCACCCTGAAGTCTGTAGGAGTCGTTCCCTTTTCTTCAAGGGATGTTGGATCTCGCCTTGTAATTCCTGTGCTAAACTCTACCAGGGTACAACAATTCCAAATGCTACATTTACATTTGCCAGTTGATTCATGATTTACTAATATATGTGTGTATACATGCACAACCTACACTTGTATTGCTGTAAGGAAATACAGCTGAGCAACTTGATTCAGACTGCTGAATGGTTTTGTTTGGCTTGGGCTTCTATGGCATTTAGTGGCACCAATCAGAACTATGTTCAGCTCCATGCAGGAATATATTTTATCTTGGCTCCAAATATGTTCTCAAATTAGAATGATGATACAGATGGATTCTTGTCTTGGAGCCATATGATTGATTTCATCTGTGATATTTTGCTCCATCAACATGCAAGGAATTATCCCTGACATCAAAGGGCAATCTGTTTACACTGGAAGTGGAGAATATCAGCACTAAGCAATGCAAAACAAATTAAAAAAAAAAAAAAAAAAAAAAAAAGAAAAGAATGTCACTGCCATTTCTCCTTGGAAAAAAAAAAAACCAAAAAACAAACACCCAAGACAACAATGAACACAGAAAGGAAAGCCATACACTCTTTTCTTTAAGACAATTATCTTAAATGCTAAGGACATAAGAACATCTGTAGTGAGTCAGAACAAAGGTCTGCTGTCTCATCTATAGCAGTGGTCGGGTGAGGATGTTTGAGATTAGAACAAGACAAGCAGGCAGTGCTCTACTTCTCCTCTTGCACTAGCCTTAAAAAAGATACAGCCAGTACAGGATGAAACAAAAAATAGAGTCTATATTGCCATTCTTCCTTAAATCAATGCATAGGTATTTTTTATTTTTGTCAAATAAAAATTGCTTTCTTCTGTTTCATTTTGGAACACAGATGGTGACATATTTATTTTGATTGAGAAGATTGCCTTCTGTGTATGTCAGTGTAAAGGAGGAAAATAAATAAAGCAGGTTATTTAAATTCTGATCTTGACATTTCTAGAATTAAACTTACATTTTTAAAATTTTGATTCAGAACAAATTTTTACTAGATGACTTTAAAGATACTTTTTTTTAATACTGACCTGATTGTACAGCTCATATTTGTGAGTTCCATTTGATGACTGTGAAATAATAATAGAATCTCTTGAAAAAATTACTTACTAAAATTGTGAATATGAACTAATCTTACACGGAGAAAGAATACAGCAACAGATAGGGTAATACATAACCCTCTCTCCATCTTATCACTTATTTTGCAAGGAAAATCTTTCTTTCTTGTTTTTATTCCATACAAAAAATGAAGTATCTGCTTTAGTCAGCTTTTGATATTGAATTCTTAAGGAAAACTGCACTTCTGAACCAAAATATGTTGCAAAGGGAAATATTTCTCTAGTAGAAATAAGTGAAATAATCTGAGAAACTGTCTCTGCTTGCTCTAGTCTGAGTAGCTAAGTCTATCTTGAAGCAGAGAGATTCAGTAGCTGGTATTTAGATTAATAAAAAAAGAAGAAAAAAATGATCACATATAAATGACTAGAGCTGAAGGGAAGTAATAATAAATTTTGTTTGACATATTAGTTTCAGAAAATTTTTATCTGGATGGATTTCCTTTGAGAGAGACTCTCTCAATCAATTCCCAAGGAACTCTCACCTTTTTTTTTTTTTTTTTTTAATTTTTTTTTTTTTAAATTTTTTTTTTGTTTGTTTTTTTTTTTTTTTTTATTTTTTAAATAATTTCCAATGTAATTTAAAATTTTTTTTTTTTTTTTTTTTTTTTTTTGCTTGTAATCTGGAGTGAAGGACTATAAAACTTTCTGAAATCAGGCTGAGACTGATTGGCCTTGCTCAGCATGTAAGATATTGAGTGTAAAACACAGACGTTACTTGCCACATGTCTATTTTCATATTAGAGGGACTGTGGAAGGAAAACCCATTTGGAAACTTTCTTTAAAAAACGCAATGAAACAAAGTTAGTGTGTCCCAGGCAGTTTTATCGGAGTGGCTCCAGGGAAATTAACCTGATGGGAGGACTGGTGCATCACTTTTATTTATTATCAGTAATTAGCTGTGTGAGCCACTTACACATCCGTTTGTATGACAGTAAGAAGGCAAGTACATAATTCTGAGACAGATGGCTGGGGTTATATTACTTGCTAAGTTAAAATGTTTCTCAGAAATATTTTTACCTCAGATTTCCTTCTATCCCCTCTCTTCTTCAAATCGTACTTATGCAGGAATATGAATCTACATCCTGATTGCAATTTCAGTGCCTTGCCGTGAATCTTATTTCTGGAACTCCAGGTTTTGGTATTTGTTTTTCTCCATTACATCTTAGGCTAATCCAAGAAAAATTCTGTGGACTATGAGATATCTTAGACGACGAAATATTTCTGTCTTAGAAAAGACAGAAACCACTTTCCTAAAAGCTAACAGCCTATAATGTGTGATAGGAAGAGATCTGAGTTAGAAGGGAGTGAATTAATGGCTGGTCATTTCCATCCCCAAGCAGATTATTGCAGACTCATTGAATGCAGTGTGACTTTTGCTTGAATAGAGACAGCAAGATCCTAAGACTTAGGATCAGTGACTGTCCTATAACCCTTTTAAGCAGTTGTAATTACTTGCATTATAGGGCATTTCATGAAATACATGAAAAAGTTCATCATTTTTGCCTCTCCACTGTATGCAATTGCAGCATATCACAGTAGTCCTGATACAGCTTATTTGCAGAAAGTAGCTGTCTGGAATCATTAAATATGATTCATACAATACATTAACCTATTTTTAGCATGTATTATTTTCAGTCTTCAAATGAGTTTATTTTCGTAA
This sequence comes from Rhynchotus rufescens, assembly GCA_032273925.1. Classification (NCBI taxonomy): domain Eukaryota; kingdom Metazoa; phylum Chordata; class Aves; order Tinamiformes; family Tinamidae; genus Rhynchotus; species Rhynchotus rufescens. The sequence goes on from JAVCKT010021708.1 coordinate 10,577, forward strand.
TGTAGCACAATCTATAAAACAAGGAACCTGACTTCTTCACATCTCAGTAGCTTTTAAAGTGGCTTGGTGTGGATCCTGACACTGATGCTGTGGCACCGGCCAAACTAGAACCCTTATGTCTTCTTTTGATATAGCAACACCTTATTAAGTTGATTATGTCACTGTTTGCAAGGTTTCCTTGTTCCCTACCTTTCTTTCCCCCCTTGCCCTTAAAGGGCAAGAATTCCCCTTTAAGAGTTTATAAGAATGTTCATGCCTGTGATGTTCAATTAACTTTCACATAAAGAAAAATAGCAAAACCTTTCTCCCTACTGGACCTCCCTTCTTCCTCTCCATCTTACTTAGAAGACCTTGCTTAGATAAGCTGTTTTTTTCTTTTTTTTTCTTTTCTTTTTTTTTTTTTTTAAGAAGGCTAATGAAGAAAAGGAAGAATGTTGGACTGTGGCTCCAGTTCTGATACAAACGATTAATCAGTTAAGGGAAAAGTTAAAGGAAGATTGAGTGTCACTTAAATTATTTCTAAGCTCTGGAAAGAAAATCTTTGCTTTATTAGTATGTATAAAGACATTAAAAAGTATTTGACACTGAAAAAAATAATAAGATCAGTCAAACATAAGATTTTTAAAGCTTTTTTGTATAATGTGACCTAGGGAAGTGCATTAGCTGAGTAAATATGCTTTTAATTTGTTTTTCCATTAACGATGAGTGAATTCTGTGACTTACAGTAGTGCTTTTTGGGAATAAAATGATAAAGAGAAGGGAATTTTGAAATGAAATATTTTTGTCTTTTTAGAATACTTGCACACAAAACCAAGGCACTCAGGCTTCTCTGCTTTTGTACCCTTTAGTGACACATCTTTGTTGCTTTCTCTTCTTTTTTCTCCAGGTCAAAAAAATCGTGCTATATAAGAGCAGCACTGCTTTCATTTTCTCAACATCTATGCTCAGGCCATGCCTTAAAGACAAATTTATCTTATGACGGTCTGCTCTTTGACATGTTATATAATTTGATCTATATTTATTTATATCTCTTCATTGCAAACAATGGCAGTTTTCACCAAAAGAAAACAGGACATTCATTTTCATTTGTTTGGGAATCAAAGATGTATCTTAGCAAATAATTTCCCTGCAATGTTTTCTCTAAGATTGAGAACAGAAAATATAGATCTGGGATGGAGAATATGACAAAGCATGTGGCACTGGATCTAATCTGTTATAATAAAGATTGGCCCATGATAGGCTGTGTCTGAAATTGCCATGCATTTATGTTTTCCTGATGTGTTAAGAAACAAGTATACAGCCACTGTAAATTGATATTTGGCAGATTTGTTAGTATGCAGACCTTTGCAAGATAATCAAGAGGGGACTTAGGAAGTATTGCAGTAATAAATTTTTAGAACAGATGTTCCTTAGCAGATTTTCTGTGTCGTTTTGGTGATCAATCCTTCTGACTTCTTAACCTTTAAATAAATTTACATGTTTACCTTCAGTTGTGAGAAATAAAAGGAACTGATAAGAATTTTATAAAATGGGTTTGATTTATTCAGAAGTCAGTGAATCCTATCAATGAAAAAAAAGTCACCCTCAAATTTACTGTGAAGTGGAATAAAGCTTAAAATTTGTGCAAAGCAGTAAAATCATTGGGTCTCATATTGTATTTCTCCAAGTTCTTCTCAAGTTCTTCCAGAAAATTTTAAGTCAAAGATATTAATCTAACTTTCTAAAATGTACTGTTTCAGATTTAGTTGTGGCCTTGCAGGTGGATTAAATGTGTCATTCATAACACTTAACCACCTAACTTTAACCTTCCAAAATTATGATGTATCAAACTAGTCATGAAGGCTGTCTCTATAATTGGGAGAGAAGACCTCTCCTAAAGGGGAGCTTGCCTTGCATACCTTACCTGTGTAAGGTACCTGTGCACAGGATGAGTCATGTCTGAAGGTTCACGCTTCCCGTGGCTTAGTGGCAGAACTACAAAGTCAGTTTTGGAGCTGCAGGCATTGCTCACAGAAAGGAAACTTGTCCAGATTGCTTGGATTCTAGCCTCAGCTGGGTTTAAAGTCCTTTCTGTCCATAGATTTCCTTGGTGAATAGACTTAAACCTAAATCTCTGAAAATGTGAGCGTTACATACCTGAATGCTTTTCAGAAAGCAAGCACTATTTTCCTTGTGTCATTGCAAAGCATATTTTGTTCCCTTCCTGCCATCCTAAACTGAAGGTCAGTAAATTAAATATCAAAAGATGGTTAGATACTATTACTGCATCTGTGCTAGAAAATTAAACAATAACAAGAAATATAACGGTACTGCCAAGTGGCATATCTGCCTATTTCCATAAGGGTAAACTCTCTTCTCCTCTCAAACAGTGTGCCCAAACTGCCTGTTGAAAAGGTTCTCAACCTATGTTAACACCAGACGTTCTCAGAGTTATTTGGGATACAGTTAGCTGTTCCTGACCATAACCACTCTAGAGATGATTTGAACATCATGGAAAATCACATTTCCATGTTGAGACCATTCCTGGTATTTTATTTTATTTATTTATTTATTTTTTACTGCTATCATTGTGGTCTGTGGAGATGGAGGACATTTAAGTACTTTAGTAAGAGTATCTTGATTATACTTGCTGTGATACGTCGAGCTGTGTGAACCTCTTATTAGCAAAATAAAACTTGGAGGAGCATCACCTAAGTGCTATAGATACGGCTGAAATTGTTTCTTCAGTGTTTACTGTGGCATTGGGAGTCATTAGAAATGGCGTATAGTGCTCTGCAGTCTGGAAGCTTGTCTGCAGCACAATGCAAAGAAAGGCATGGAACCGCAGAAAAGCTAGCAGGAAGATGCAGAGTTTTTGTCCATCCTTCACACTAAGGCAGTCATGCAGCAGGGGCAAAGAAAGAGGAGACAATGGAAGAACAATGGAAAATTGTAATGTTTGTAGGCCTTGGACCCTCTGCAGCTTAGAAGAAGCTAGGAGTGGACAAGAGCTGGACCGTAGCCCTTCCGGAGTGGCTTTGGGGATGGTGCTCAGAGGTGCCAAGCCATTAGGGAAACCATGCGGAGTCTGCAGGCTGTGCTGAGCTGGGCCAGTGGAGACTGTATTCCTTTTAGTCTTTGCTATTTGCCTGTTAATGTATGTTTGTATCAGCAAACTCAGGAATGGGAGATAAGTTAATTGGATGGTTTCCAGGGAAATTTCCAGAGGAAAACACGGTGGCTATTTGTTAATGATACTAAGAAAAAAAAAAATGTTGGAAAGGGCATTGGGTTCACATCCTCGGGAGGTGTTTAAGGCACCCCAAGGGCATAGGAGTATGAACATGCCTGAAGTCTTTTAGTGTACCTTACCAGATTTTTCAAGGTTTCACTCTGAATGAACCTGAAATGCAATCAAAACTTGTTTGCAATCAAAACTTACAACAAGCCCTGCCAGCAGCCAGAGCTGCCTTCAAACAAACAAAGCCAGTTTATAGACTCATAAATATCAAATGCAATGCTTTGAAAACTGTATCGAACAGCCCCAAATGCCATTGTGGCAGCTGAGCAGAGATTAAAAGAGTAATGCATAGGAAAAAAAAAAAATCCAAACACTTGCATTTGTGGGGAAGCAAAAGCAGAAAACAATATAAGCATAGTTTGTATATGGTACATTCAGGAACATATACAATTTACCTCACACTTGGATTTCTTTATTTTGAGAGAATGAAGTGGATCCCTAAGAATAAAGCTTCTTAGAGCTGACAGAACGGAGGAAGCAGCCAACGCATCAGGGTGTCAATAAATACTTAACCCAAGAATGAATCCATTTTTCACAGGCTCAATGCTTATTTTCAGTGTTGTTAATAACAGAAGCAATATGCCTTTTGTTGGCTGGGTAGCAGAGCTGAAAAAAAGAGCAGATCATGTATCAAGGAACTTGAAATCAATATTCAAGGGGTAAGTATCAGTTGGCTTGGGCTTATTGTTGAGTATTTGCTGTGGGCATGATTATTCAATAAGAAAAAGTGTATGTACTTTCTTACACTGGCATTTGATTTGCTGGTTTCCCAGGCTGTCCTGGAGAGGAGGGCTGCAGCAGATTCTGCTTTTGCAACTGTGGCTGCTTTTGCTCCAGTGCAGCTTGATTCCAGAGCTGGTGGACTTGGGCGTCACAACCTAAGTGCATTTCTCTGTCATGACCGACAAGAGTTAGGTTTACCTAGCTACTTCCTTACCTAGTGGCTTTCACATCACAATTTCTGTATGTAGAAATATTATAGGATCATCTAGGAAAAGTTGAGAGCCCAGAAAGGATGCTTGCCAAAATTTCATGAAATGTTGTTCAGTGTTTTTTTTATCTGTGGTTCAGTATAATTCATATTCTCAGCGCATTTATGTTTTTTATTTGCACACTTAAAAGACTTATTCCCTGTTTGGAAATGTGCCAGATCCAAGGGGTAGAATTTGGCTTTTGGCTTTTGGTTGAATTCCTATTAATCTTCAAATCTGAGCAAATTCAGATCTGAAGTCTGGGCTTTCAGATAGTTATTTTGCTGTAGGTATGTATATATTTTAAAACTAAATTTAAAAGGCAACATGCTTACATTTGTTGACATTTATGATACTCTCTATGATACTCACACACTTGAGTCATTCACTTTATTGGGAATCAACCTTGTATCCTAACACACTGGGAACTGTACTGAAGTAGGTTAACTTTGGAGACAGGGTGTCTGAGGAAGAGCAAGGTAGCAGCCATGTCCTATTTTACAAAGACAGCAGAAGCTGCTTTCTGAATTACTTCCTGTTAAACTTCTCTAAAAAAAACACCAGACTTCAGTGTGATGAAATTCATGGGTACCATAAACTAACATATACTATACTCAGAGTGGCTCTGCTGTGGTCTGTGGGGCTATTCGGTGTGAGTAAAGGCAAGTGTCTGATTTTGTGTAACTCACAGGCAATTATAGCAGTGAAGGTAAGAGTGGAACTGTAAATAATCGAAGTAAATGAGAAGGCAGATACTCCTGAGCTTTTCTCACCTAACACCACAGAAGTGAAGGGCAAGAGTAAAGCAGCTTGTACTACTCGGGGAAACTTATTAACTTATTCATTGGGAAGCAAAAGCAAGCGAAAGGGCACCTTCCACATCAGTATTTGAAGCAGGTTGTAATAGCATTTTTAATGAGAATGAGACATAGGCAGAAAGAAGGGTTCATCTTTCAGGAGAAATCATCAAGCAAGACTGCATGGCTCACTGCATAGAGCAGAGAGAGTCTGTCATGCAGGGAGGTGAGTTAGAGTGATCCTGGCAGAGATGCAGCCAGGAGCCAGGCCCGGCCCTTTGTCACTGCCCTGCAAGTCATTGTCTCCTTTTAACGAGTCCATCTGGGCAGGAGGCAATGTTTACCCATGTAAAGTGGGGCTGTTATTTTCGGCAGCACTTAGACCCTACCTGGGTCACATAGTTGTGTCCCAGTCCAGCTTGCCAGCTCTGATGTGAGCCTGCCAATGACTTGCAGAGTGATCCAAGAGAGCTCTGGCACCCTCTTTGAGCTGTCTGTAAAATGGAGACAATATATGGAGACATATTTTAGAGACAATGGACAATATGGAGACAATCACTTGTGTTATTAAAATAGCTCGGTATTGATAATGGCTCTATGTTATCAATACCAAGATTGATAACAAGCAAGGAACACAAAATTTCCTGATAATTTCCTGATAAGTGTCAGCTCCTGTCCTGGTGGTAGTTTTAAACTTCACTAGTGTGAATCTGTGCTTGAAAACATTTGTTTGCATTTTTGTGAGAGTTAGAGATGAGCAAGGGTCAGGGTTTAGCTCAGACACTTGGTATTGCCACGTGTGCAGACAAGAAGGGATGTTTAGAGAGAGGGAGAGGGATTGCCAGTGAGGAAGATAACTGTCAGTACATCATATCAGATGGCTGCTTCAGAGATTCCTGAGCTGTGGCCATTGCTGGGTTTCAGGATTGTTACAGATGTCTAAAAAAAGTATCATTTATTGCTAAATATTGCCTTTTTTTTTCAAGTAAATTTGATGCTACAGCTTCACGGTGAATTGTGAAAGGTATGCTCTAGTCAGCAAGAAATTCTGAAACATGACTGCAGTCTGTTAATAGAGAACAGGCCCCTTGCTTAACTATATCAGGTCTTCTGCAGCCATTCCTTCAAATAATGGAGCAGAACTGGCATGAACATTAAGAAAATGATGTGCTTAAAAGAGACATTTCCTCTAAACAGTATGCAATTAAGATTTTCCCCAAAGTGCAAGGATTTTCATCTCGTGATTTCTTCCTATCTGGTTCAATTATTGGTGATTTAATTATGTATTCAAATGCCCAGGATTTTCATCTCTTGATTTCTTCCTATCTGGTTCAATTATTGGTGATTTAATTATGTATTCAAATGCCCAATTCTTAAATATTTTGTTAAAACCAAATACCTGGCTCTTGTGATACCTTGTGAAGAACAGCTCAGCTGGTTAATTAAATGCACTCTTAAGAAACATCCAGGGAGTGTTTTGGATTTGCAAAGTATTTGTCCCACAGTAATAAAAGAGGGAATTGGACGAAAATAGTCAACTTGTGCTATATGGGAATTTGGATTCTGCAGTTTAATGTTTTGCTTGTACTTTTAAGATGAATGAAAATATTTGCTATTAAATCCCTTCTTCAGTTTTGTGGAAGAAAGTGAGAATTGCTTGCTCTGGTTCGTGTGTCAGCTAGGGGAGAGATGTAGTCGGGCAATGGAGGGAATGTAACCAAGGACATGTCCAGAGATGGTACTTAGTGATAATCATATAGGAAGCAACCAATAAAGGTTCCCTGATCTGAGACCAAAATGAAGGCTGAAACGGGATCTGACTGTCAGTATTTCAGGTTTAGAGGAGAAGAAATACAGGAATGTACATGAGCTACTTAAGCTAAAGGGCAAACGTTGGCCTTAAAACAAACAAGTTTGAATGGCTGTGAAATAAGAAGAAAGTTTATAATCATAAGAGAAAGGAAGATCTGGAACTGACTCCTATTAAAAATAATAGGAGTCAGAAACATCTAATTATTTTTTAAAGTGGGAAATTATAAGAAGGATTATAGGGTGTGAGCAGTTAGGAACAGAGGGACTGGCCTTGCTGCTGCTGACTTGGTGTTTCTGTGTGGTGGTGAATTAACTCCCTTTAGCATCCTAAAAGTCTTGAGCTGGGGGCAGGAATCACTGGGATTCCAGAGATACCTGGGATGTGCCAATCAAACAGCTGTGGGCAAACTGTTTAGACAGCTGTTTAAGATGTAGTGACTTTTTGAAATTATCCTGATTTTTAATGGTTGAGAATCTGGCCATTGGTATCATACTAGGACAATGAAAGTATAAGGCATCCCATTCTGGAAGTGTCCAGAATGAACTATGAATTCCTCCATGCAAGCAGTTCCCTGACAAAAAAAAAAAAAATCTTGGGGAGAAATAGAGAAATAGCAGCTTTTCAACTTAGCTTAATGACCTAATAAATAGCTATATTACACAGAAATTCTCATGTCTTTCCATATATTTTGAATTTTGTAGAAAAAAAAAGACTCCAAACCATCTATAGGCCCCAACTATGCAAATAAAACATTACTTGTTATTAGTGTGTGCTAGCGACGTTACAGGAAGTGTTCCTCAGTGCTGGAAACCATTGTACAGCCCTGTAATTTTATGGAATACAATTTCATAAACATATTTAAATTACTGTACAGAAACACGAAAATAAGTTACTTGCTTAATTTGTTTTGTTTTAAAACTTCTGCACAAAACTTAAAGCATCCCTAAAAAAGTAATCAGCATATTAAAGAAGAACAATTTCTTATTTTGGGGTTTTCCATGTTAAAACACCTGCTATTACTCAGCTGCCCCTGCATGACTTGTTCATTCCTGTTCAGTTTCTTTGTGTTTTTTCCCCAGCTTACATTATGCAACAATCAAGTATCTAGCAAATAAGGTGGCTGCTTCAGGGTATATGAGTAAATTAAGACTCTGTGGCCTACATCCCTGTCTGTCATTACTTTAAGCTTTTCACTGATAGTTCAAATACGTCAAAGGAAGAGATTTTTTCAACTTGCCATTCACAGAAAATGTACAGATATTGTGCATTTTGGAATCACAGGCCTTCGTCATTTCCCGTACACCTTAAGCAAAGATAATTGAGCATTGCTAAGGAGTGTTGATTCTGCAGTGAACTTTCCAGCTCATATTAAGTCGGATTAGCCTATACAGTTGCATCAGATTTCAATTTGGATTTCTTGCATAATGAAGAAATTGCTCAATGAAATAAACCAGGGCTGTATGTATATATGGAGTACATGCCTACATTCATTTCTGATTTAATTCCACTGACTCCCTTAGACTTGTGCCATAGATGGATTTGGCATGTTCAGTGTAGCCTATCACCATTTTCCATATTAATTTTAATGGAATTGCCACAATATCTTGCTTTGTCTTCTTGCATTATAATTATGCACTCAAAGAATAAAATACAGAATTACAAGGCTAAACAACAAGCATTTGCATGTATATGTATCTTATATACACAGAAAATGTTGACATTTCATTGGGTTTGCTTGAGGATAATTTTATAATCAGTGAATAACAACAGGATCTCATTCTTTAATTAAGCTTCTAGCTTTTGTGTAGAATGATGTAAAAATAGGTTTAAATATTTATTGCAGTACAGATCTTCAGATCTGAGAAAATTTAGAATCAGAACAGGAAAATCATGTGAATAATTAGATGTTAATGAATATCTTTATTTTCTGGGGAAAAAAACATGAAGATTTGCTTAGCATTCTTTTTTCTCCTTTTTTCTATAGCCAAATGTCTTTACTTTTAGAAAAACAACTATACAGTGTTGCCAAATCAGTGACACTTACCCTGTGAGTGCTCAGATTAGACTCTTTTAGAGAAAGGGGGAAGGGGGAAGAGCAAGAAAAGTTTCCACTGCAGCCTCGTCACGTTGCCTCACGCCAAGGCCTAGGGTTGAGATCTGCTCTCAGCCTTGTCTTTGCTGAATCCTCACCCACGCAGATAACATTGCATAGTATTTTTTTTTTTCCCCCCCCAGGAACAAATGGATGGCCCTGAATAATCTGGCCTGTTTGCTATAGGCTTCAGATCAATACTGGAGTCAGACGGACTGACTATACCGGTGTAATGGGAATTGTGCTTTCACAGCTATCACATAGCCATCGTTTTCATTCAGAAGCTGGATAATGGTCCATTACCTCTTTGTACAAATGTTATCAGTTGTTTATTTAGTTTTTCTTATATGGAATTGATTGAAATTACTAAACAGTTAAAGCCCAGTGTAGAGCATGAGCATAGAGAAATCTTTTATGAGAGCTTAGAGTCATGGCATCCTCCCAGCTTACAAAAAAATGGGGAATAGGATGGTATGACTTATGACAAAGAAACCAGGGTACCGTCACGCTTCTCCCAAGAGGAACCTTGCATGATTTGTGCAATAGTGCATTCAAAACCAACCACTGGGATTTGTTTTTCAGCAGCTCACCTGATGATTGAATGAATAACCCTTACATAAACAAAGAGCGCTCTGTTTGCTTTATAGGGAACTCTGCTTCAGGCACTTGGGAAATAATGAAAAGTAACACCTAGTAGCAGTGTTAAATGGAGATGACAAGCTAAAGCTTTTGAGCAATGTGTGAGAAGGAAAAACCATGGGATTGCACATCATGCCCTGACTGAGTGCCATTTGTTTAACAGTGGTGATTCATGAGACCTCAGAGCTGAGAGGGTGACACGCTCACAGTTTCTGTGCACCAACGGAATGTGGAATGGGTGTTTTCTCCCTCCTTCTTCTTCCTCCTTCTTGTGTCTGACCTATCCATGGTTTGCTTCATTCTAGCAGTTTGCATTTCACATCGTCCTGTGGCCTGCACTTCATGTGTTGCATGTACTAACACACAGATTCTATTTGTATCACACTGCCTTTTCTCCCTTTTTGCACAGGCTTCTCCTACTGCATTTTACTGTTTTTACCAAGTGAGCTTATTCTTGAAATCTTGCTAATTCTCCAGAGTCTTCCTTCCAGTAAGTCCTTCTTCCTTCCTCTTCTTCATGCAGAGTATCACACAGTGCTCTTTCCCATTCCTTCCTCCAGTCTAACTTCTAAAAATAATCAGACGTAAAAGTAGCTATTGAGCTTTGCTGTTACCAGCACAGTCAGATTAATAGTAGTGAATATACTGTACCTCACTAAAAGGGTGCCTGAAATTGTTCGACACATCTCCCAGGACAATCAGGGAGTTCTGAGAAACCCCAGGCTTTCCTGTTACTCCTTCCACAGTGGTGCGGGTCTGCATTGATTTTTCCAGTAGCCTGTGCCAAACAGGAACAATTTAGCTCATAGGGAGGTAATAAAATAATCTTTACAAGCATTGAATGTAGTGAAGCAGGTCAGAAACTAGATTTGTATTTGTAGGAGAGAGAGGTCTTAGTAGATGATTTTTTTTTTCAGTGAAATTGTAAATACAAAAAGAAAAATCTCATTACTCTGATTTGGGACTTCTGAAATATTTCATTTTGGTGTATCAGCAGCTTTCTTTTCAAGAAGATACAATTTATCATTTTAATATGGTTAAAACATTTCAACTTTTTTCTTTGGGTACTGTTATTTTCAGTGGAGTACAACACAGCCTAATATAAATGTAACAATAGAGTCAATGTGGCATTAACATTATCAGAATGAAATTGTTTCTTGCTTCTAGAATGTTCTGAGAAGCTTGAGGTGATTTGTATCAGCTTCTTCCTGTGAAACATCTCATTGAAATAACTTTGTTCTTATGAAAATTTTCAGAATGCTTTTTTTCTTGTTGTTTCTCCTTGAATATGGTTATATTAAACTCTGGAGATTTTCCAAGGAATCCACTTGTTGAAATGCAGCTTCTCAGGTCCCAGGCTAGGCCATTTTTTTTCCCTCTGGCACAGTATTAATCTTGAATTAGGTGTATGTACAATCATAATCTTTGTGCTCCCTAGCCTTGCTTCAGGGAAAGGCGCATAGCGAATCAGCAGGCCTGACCTGTTCCTGCAGCATCAGTGCTCCTGTGGCTGTGCCGTGTTACACAGTGTGAGAGTCCTGTCTGTTGCTTCTTGGTGTATTGTCAAGAGGGCAGTGCATCAAACCTGCTCCTGAGTAAGGAGATTGTGTCCTGTTTCCAAGCTGTTTTTCCCTTTGCCTATGCTTATGAAGGGTCCATGCTTCTAAAAATAATTGCAGGACATGTTAAAATGGAGACTGGTAAGTGAAAGCATTCAGGTGAGCAATTAATTTTCTTTGAAACTAGGAACAGAGGAACATCTTCAGACATTAAATAATAAGAGCAATATATCCCACTGTTTGCTCAAGATAACCATATCTTAGGCTTTTAAGGCTTGTTTTATTGACCATGATAGCTGTATTCCTGTGACTTTCCTCTTTCGGTACTCTCAGAATTGTGTTCATTCATCTGCTGTCATAAAAGTATTATTTATATAGCAGAAAACTGCACTGCCTGTGTCAGTGTAATTGTTCATGGTCAGATACAGTGTGACTTTGTGGCACTGGAAGAAGCAAGGGAGTCATTCAAAAACTCTAGAAGTCTCACAGTGAGGAAGGAACAGAACATTAATAAATTCTCTGGATTTTCTTTTTAATGTCAATAGAAGCTACTCTTTGAGTATCATGCCTAGCAAATTGTGTATAAAAGCCTTCAATCCAAAAAGCACCATAAACATCTTTGCTGCATCTCATGTCTTATTAAGAAGGAAGCTTGGGTGACCAGTGCAACTGCCTTCTGGATGCTTCAGAAGCTCATGATAAAAAAAAAACATGTAGCTGGAGGAGTTGGTTCTCTGTAGAGATTTTTCTATGGATTATTGGTCTCAGTATAGTTCTTGGCTCATGCTCCCATATGTCAGCTAATCCTGCTTTCAGAGTATTATTTGCTAGTCTTGCTTCATGGAAACCCTTTTTTTTTTTTACAAGCAACTTTTGTTTTCCATTAAAAGGAAGCATTAGGTATGTAATTATGTTGCATAGCCTTAGATCCAATTGCAGCTATTCTTATTTAAAGAATTTAAAAACATGGTTGAAAAAGTATACTGCTGTTTGATTTATTATGAATCCCATGATATTGGACTGCACTAAATAGCTGAACTTCTTATGTAAAATGAAATAATTTTGCAATTTTCTTCAGGAATGGAAGCTATTAAAAGACAAGGTGCATGTGAAAGGCAACTCTCCTAGAAACAAATAGGCAGTATTACTGGTGTGTTTATTCCACTTGAGTACAATAACTCTATATAGCATAAAGCCTTTACAGATCAGTTTAGCGGTTGAAATGGGTAACTAAAGTCATTTTACTGCTCTTTAGTCTATATCAATCAACTGATTATATAAAATAGCTGATAACAAGTGGACCATTGCTCAGATGCCAAGTGTGCTCCTGAAGATCAGAGCTTCAGCTGGTATGTGTTGAAATGGTTATAGTTAGTTCCTGAGAATGTATAATTTTGTTTCAACAAAGACATGATGCAAATATCTGTAAGTAAACTGGAGTAAACTGAAGAGTCAGAAAACTGTCATTTTCTTTTCTTCCATGAGACACTTTCTCGGCTGTATTGCAGTATGTGAAACTTATGAAG
>JAVCKT010021709.1:0-15458 GCA_032273925.1 Rhynchotus rufescens
AAAAAAAAAAAAAAAAAAAAAAAAGACAGCTTTGCCTTTTTCCACTGAGACTATATCTAAGTAAATTTATTTCTAAAAAAGGATCATTCCTAGGAAAAAGAACATTGAATAAATTTATTTTTGATTTATTTGTTCAATTTTGCTCATTATCTGTATTATTCATAACATGTTAAAAAGTGTCGAGATGATACAGACAGCCACCCTATCTCTAAGATTTTTGGGCACCATTTTTCTATAAACACTAACTGCTTTTAATCCAATTTTCCTGCAAAATATAAATGTACCTGTTTAGGTACGGCTTAAAGTTAAACAGTGTTTATTTGAAAGAATACACAGGAGTGCAGCATAATGGATTCCACTGATCTTAATCATATGAATAAGGAATGGAAGACAGAAAAAAAAGAACAAGTCCTATTCTATGGGACAGTTTTTCTGAAATGGCCTGGGAACAGACACTTGTGTGCTTAACATTTTTAAGAGTCCCAACTCTATTTAGACACCTACAAAAGGGCTAAACTTTTCAGAAAGCTCCTTAGCCAGCGGCTCCCATAATGATATTTTCTAGCCATATTATCAAAAGCATTCAACATACAAAGTGCTTTTGAAACTACAGCCCCACCTGTTAGCAGTGACCTCTTCTGAAAATCTGTAGGAATCTGCCATGAAGGAATATGGAACTTTGCATTTACTTGCAGGAATCTTAATTATGAAAAACATATTGACAAATTAGAGAGAGTTCAGAGAAGAAACACAAAAATGTTCAGGAGACTAGAGGAATTTACATATGAGAGAAGATGAAAACAGCTCTGTATGTATGGCTTAGCTATGAGATAATTAAAAGAGCATACATGTTAAGACTCTACAAGTGTTCTTAATTTTGTATAGGGAATGGAGAGAAATAAATTAAGTGGAATATGAGGTTATAACTAGAATTACAAGTAAAGACAATAAAAAAAGGATCTTTTGGATCTTCAAAACAGCACCATGGCAGGGAACTAAGTTAGGCTTTGAAATGTCCAAACAAAGTCCCATTCTCAAGGTCATATAAAATCATACCTGCAAGATATAGTTCTGAATGCTCCAGAGCAACCTGTTCATATTCACCCTTCATCGTAATTGCGCTGAGCTGAAATCTCTTTGAAAAAGGTGAAGGTTTCTCTGATGAGATTAATAAAAAGTCCTGAAGAACATCAAAAACTACCTTCCTGAGCAAACTTTGGGCTCTATCTGTCATGGGCCAGGTAACATGTCATCTTTTGGAATCATCATGTAGATGTAGACCAAAGGAAATTTAGAGAAAAGAAGTGAAAACACTTAAAAGAAAACCCAAATGGTGAGTACAATTATGAATTATATGTATGAAATTTATGTACAAAAACTTATGTATTAAGAAAGAGTAAGGAAGGTAGACAAGTAAGAAAGTTGTAAGAAAACAGGTAGTGGGCTAAAAAATTCTGTGGCAAATATTCCACAGAAAGACATCAATTCAACTCAGGTCACAGTATTTGATAGACTGTCAGCAAAAAGACTTCAGACAGAAAAAAAATCAAAAGCGTATCTGTGAGCAGATTTTGGAGGACCACGTGCAGCTCTGTGCTAGTAAGCATAGTGCAATGTCTTAAGATGCAGAAACTAGGTGTGACAGAAGTATGACAGAAACAACTGTGTTCAATGTCGGCTACTGACATTCTTCAGATAGGTCATAAGGAAGGAGCTTACACATTTAGAGCACTCTCCTTTTGCCTTTTTGGTACAGATGATGAGTATTGCATGTAACACTGTTGCTACTGTTATTTTCTGGTGAACACTGCTGTTTGCTGTGGACATTTGCATGTCAAATATACATCATTTAAGAACATTAACATCAATGTCTTCCTGACCATTACATTATCAAATGTTTAGAATTTCAACACGTAAAGTAGCAAATCCATTTGAGAAAAAATATTGAAAATAATAGCTTCATTCTATTATTTCATGTATAATAACACACAGTTGGTATGGCTCTGTTCATAAAGGAAATAAACATCAGATCTTGACCACAAATAGTATTTTAGAATTATTAAACTCTGGCATGAGAATTCAGATGAGTAATAAATAGTTACTCATGAGTTTAGGCAGGTCACCAGAACCCTGTTTTAGATGTGGTGCTTAGCATATGATTTTGCATATCTGTGCATAGACATACCCTTTCATAGACCATAATTAGTTAGTTGATAAACCCAAGCCTAGTACTGGATATGCAATGGGTCAAGGCAGAATCTGATCTAACCAGTTTCTTGATCTGTTTTGAGAGATTTGCATCCAAGGAACCCCAAGATAACCCTGACGCATAGAAATCATCCCCGAGCCTGGTTTCCTTTACCATCTCCAGCTTCACTTTTTAGAGCAAAGGGCTAGAACCAAATATTTCAAACAGAAATATTAGCAGCTTCTAATTTCTGCTTCTGATCCTTGAAGCAGCAGAGGATTCCAAAGGTGTTCTCCTTAAGGGCAGCCCCGAACAAGCTCATGGTGGATAACTGCCTCTCAGGAGCTAACTGTGCAACCAGAGTGACGCAGTGGCCTTCCAGCAGAGCAGTGCCCACGGGCGTTAGTCAGGTGCTGCAGGGATGAATGGGTCCCCCCATGTGGCACTCGCAGCCAAGAGTGGTGGCATCAACTTTACTGATGTTCGCAACAGGACCATTAGCACCAAGTTAAATTAATGCCTGCGTTATGCATGCACCACATGGGAAAGAAGAATGGTCCATCTCATGTAGTTAAATGAAGGACAGAATAAGTAATTAACTGAAGAGTAGACTTAGTATTCAGTTTTGGGGTTAGATATTTTAAAAGCAGTGTTTGGTCGGAAGATTCTGGCATCTGCTGTTTTGAAAGAGCCGCTCTCAATCTAGATGCAGAAAGGGACAGTGCTGGGCAGGACTAATGAAATGAGAAGCTGGAAAGATCAGGCAAAAAAAGACTATTAGAATGTTCTGGAGTATCTCTTACCACAGCTAATTCTATACTCAATAAAAATAAATTTTCCTCACAAAGCATAGCCCAGCTCGTGGAACTAACTGCTGTAGGAGGTCACCATGACAGATACTACAGGTAGAATTAAAAAGGTAAAAAAAAAAAAAAAAAAGTCTTAATACATTTTATGGCCAAACAACATCTGTACAGTCATCCAGGCTAAGATAATGGTGATGAAATTTCATGCTTGAGTGTGTAAAATGATTGCTACATCACTCAGGACAGAATTTTTCCTCACAGGTAGAGGATTACACCATTGAGAAGATACATTATAGACAGGACTGTAAGCCTGCTTTTTTTACCCGTCTCCAAAGAGTGAAAGATCAGCCCAGGAACCTCACAGAATAACAACTTAGCCTGGTAAATTCTCCTTTCTTAAGTATAGTGAAGCTCTTAAATGAGATTTTGCATTTTAGGACCTCCAAGCTTCTTTCATTCTGTGTGTGCTAACTGATATCTCTTGCAGGTAAAATAACTGAAGCAGATCTTAGCAGCTAGCAAGTTTGCTAGTCCATCCTCCTGTTCCCAACAGGTGAGAGAAAGCGAGTTTGTACCCGAGATTGGAGAGGCCTGAGTATAATCTTTGATGCAACAGCTGGCTGTATTTCTAGTATAACTTGCATTTAGTATACTGGCTTCATTAAATTGGAAAGCAAAACAAACCAAAAAACTGATCTTCCTTCAGTAATCAGAAACCTAAACATAATTTTGACCATTTTCCCATTGTCATCTCTCAGTTTTATTTGCAGAACTTAGTCAAGGAATGTATTAAGCAGAAAACGAATATACACTGAGCTAAATATTTCTGCCATATCATGTGGCAGATTTAATTCACGAGGAGTACGCAGTGGGAGGAACTGTGGGATGGCACGACTGCCAGAGCACTTAAAACCTCATTACCACATATCCCCACTTCACCCTGAGAGCCCCCAGCCTGTCCATTATTGTCCTGCCTGTACTTTCTGTGGGACTTTGAAAAGAAAAGGTTCAAAGAGCAAGACTTTCATGCTCCCCTTTCCGTGTCAAACACTTTCAACTCCTGATTTCAAAGTGCCACTCGCTTGCTGTTCAAAGGCCTGTGGACACGTAGGGGGTGAGATACGAGTAAAAGGTTGCACTACAAAGCCTGCTGCATTCAGAGCAATACCCAGTGCAGAGATACGAATGGTAATATAAACCCAAGTACCTATCAATAAAACTGCCAATGTATGAAAGGAAGCTAGGAAAAAATCTAAATGGCCTTTTCCTGCTCCCCTCGCCCACACTGGCATCGTGCTGTTATTGGTTTGGATAAAAGCCTAATTGATATTTTCAAGTGCTGCGTTTTCCTCTGTTCCAGCTATGACCAGGGGACTGCAGAAGCAGGAGAGAAAGCCAAACCCCAAATAAGTTAGCTAAGAATACCTAAAGAAGTTCCTACCAACATCTGAAAAACCTGCCTGGCTCTCGTTGAGTATTCATCTACCTCCCCTTCTCTCTCTGTATCCTTTTCATCTGCCTGCCCACAAGATTTGGAGCACCATTAATTGGTCCTTAGGGAGGCTGACAGGCCTGTGCTTTTATGGCTTGATTCTTTGTATTGTACACATGTGGGCATCTCTCAGGAGATAAACAAAGGGAAAATGTGCGGGAGAAGGGGGCAGAATTTGTATAAGACTAAACACAGAACAAACTGCCTCCTCCATTTACTGCTAATATCCTAAATTGCATGAATAAATCTGACCCCCTCCCCACTTTCCCTCATCCCCACATCTGCTTCTCTTAATCTGCTTTTCCTGATTGCTACAGGCTCATCTTCTGAGGAATCGTACCTTCCATTTCAAATCAAACACTCTAACTCTTTTTTTTTTTTTGCCCCCCTCCCCTTTTCCTTCCCCCTTGCCAACAAAAGAGTGAGGTGGTCTTATGGGAAGATAAAAAGAATAGTTGATCATAAGAACTAACCTGGAGCCAACACCTTGGTCTTTCGTCCCTTCAGCAGTTTCTAAACCCTAAGCACCTGCAGCTAATTCTCATGGCTTCCAGCCTGGGTCTTGGATTCACTGAGATGGAGAGTTTGGCACAGCTTTCCCCGCTCAGGAAAAACAAATCTAACACCTGCAGACACACATGGACACACAGGCATATGTGTGCACACATGCAGTTCAGCTTTTAGAGTTTGCATCGTATGAAGGAAAACCTTGTTTTTTAAACTATGCACTGGAAACCTATACTGATAAGTGATAGCACCCCAGAATTTCTGCTGAGCAGGTTAGTACTTCCCCCCGCTAAAAAAAGGGGGGAGTGAAACAGAACAAGTACGGGATTTTTTTTTCCTCGCCAATAGACAAGTATTTGCAAAGAGAATCTGAATCAAAGTCCTCCCTGGTTTACTTACAACCTGTTTGATAGAAAGACTAGGATTTACACATACCAGATCCCAAAAGCACAAATGTGTGAGGCAGATTCACAATCAGGAAACAGAAGTCACCGCAGTGCTTTTGTGTTCATCTAACCACATCATAAAAAATTGTTCCTTTCTGTCCACACTTACCTGCCAGAACAATCCACGTAGAACAGACCTTCAATTCCAAAATCCAAAATTTTCAGCCTCCCTATGTCTTGGTGGTTAAATAAATTTCCTTGGCATGGAAGAGTCTGATAGAGAAGGGAATTGAAACAAGATGTTTCAAGGATAGAATGAGCACTTCAGCTCCTAAATTGCTTAAAATGTAGCACCTTCTTGTCTTGCCTGGGTTTGAATGGTATTAATGATTGATTAAAGGAAAGGACATAGTATGGAAATTAGTAAAGTCCAGAAAGGTATCAAAACAGAAAAGTAGGATTTTTCACAATCTTGTCATAAGTTTTCCTATCTGAAAAGTAGTAAAGAATTTACCAACTAGTGAAATGGATTAAGTAAGAAATATAGCAATAAATAATGTTCCATGATTTTAAATGATCAGTGAAAAAAAAAAACTCATTGTGGAGCTTTTAAAAAAAATTGCATTTAATCCAAAAGAGAATTTTTTTACTCTTAACTCTCTTAATGTTTGCATAAATATATATATATACTCAGCACCAGGAGCACTATGGCTTGCTTATATTGTTTCATGGGGAAATCTTTTGTTAATAAAAACTATTATGGAATTACATCTACAAAGCTTCTTTTTTTTTTTTTTTTTTTTTTTGTGAAAGCTAAATTGTACAGGGAAAGGCCATAGCGAACACATTGCACATGTCAGTTTTTCCAACATTTTACTGAAGAATGGAGATTTCTTGCTAGTTTTCATATCATGCTTCAACAGCAGGAATTTCAGTGTGGGTTGTAAAACCTGCCTAAGAACGTGGGTAATTTACCTCATGTGGATTATTCTATGTGGAACAGCTAATGGTACCTGAGTTAATTAATCTACAGCTGCCTTGCTTGCCTGTACTAATGCAGTTATAGCAGCTATACCCTGGAAAATCTTGAGCTACAATTTTTTTTTTAATCCTTGCCAGTGAGTTTATGCACCTGGCAGACGTAGGCTCAAAATGACAGCCTGAGATGTGGTCTGAGGCCGGGATCTATAGGACATCTGTGCTATAGGATATGTGCCTGTATGGTGCAAGGCAGACATGGCTCTTGGTCTGAGGATAAGGCACAACTCACCTGGAAGAGGGCTAGGAGAGGGGGCAAGCTGCAGCTTTTGGTCCCGTGCTGCTGCTTCTGTGCTGGCTCACAGACTAAAAGGTGGTGGGATGAGGCACCATATGTTAATGCAGATATGCAGCACGCCCCATCCCTGGTGCCTGATGCCAGCCAACAGTTCTCCTGCAAGTTAAGTTGCTGGTTTTTGGGCTGAAAACTGTAATTCAAAATGGAAGCAGAAGTCCATCCTTTAGGTTTGCATGCTGATTTTGACTTTTTGGACATGCTGTCTATATGAGCAACAGAAATTCAGTCATGCACTTTTATGTATGACAAAGAGATGACTTAAATATAGTTGTTTGGCACTGCCTTATAGCCCTTCTGGCAGCTGGTCCCAAAGATCAGCTTCTCAGCATGTGTGTGTCGTTCCGATGATGACAGGACAGCTGGCACAGAGCTCTTCTTATAGACTGTTGCAATAAAAAAAAAAAGACACTTTTCAAACACAACTAAAATTACCTCTTTTAAGATTCTCAGTAAATAGACAGCTACATTCAAAAACAATTCTTTTGACATTCAGCACTTTCTTACGGAATAGATTATTTGCTCTACTAACTATTTTAAAAGCCTCTATGGCACCTTCTTACTCAGTGTAACTCCTGTGTTTGGTATGAAGCTAAGAATCATTGCTTGATTTACTGGAAGAATCTGATTTTTCAGTACCCCATACTTCAAATAACCAATTAAAATGATGTAAAATAGCTTCAGAATTATCACTGCTGTGGGGGGGAGTCAAACCTCTCTTTCAGAAATTAAAGTGGTGACAGATGATATAAGGCAGGGGGCATTTGGGGCCCCTGGTTCCCAGCTCCTCAGGGCTCCTCCACTGTAGGAGCTGTGATCCTTCTCTCCTGTCCCAAGAGCCATCAGATGCCACCACCAAAAGCACGTTCTTCAGCACATTTCTCAGCAGGAAAAAAAAATAAGAAGTAAAAAGAGAATTTGATCCAGAGTGTTAAGTACTGGATCATCAAAGTACAGAAAACCAAATGAATAAGAATAGTTGTGCAATGCGATCAACAAAAAAGACCAATGACATTCAATACCTTTACTTCCATGGTAGCAATAGCAGCTTTCCTTAGGAGGGAAAGTAATCTCCAGTCATGATTCCTTCGTTCTGCAGACGTCATAGTAATGACATATTTCGGCTGCAAGTTTCTCCATTGCTGCAATTTTGCTAGAGGACAAATAAAATGGTCTTTTTCTTAGAGGAGAATATTCTCTATGAAAATTCTTTTTTCTATGGAAATGATTATTTTAAGAAAAGGTTTTGGTGAAATCTTTCAGTTTATCAAAAAAAAAAGAACCTGACAACTGAAACATGCTTAGCCACTTTTAATTCATGAATGTTAAATAAGAAAGCAGGTAAAAATTGGGATTTTTATGTGTTAAATATTTTTTTGTGTGCAGAAGTAGAGAAAAAAAACCATCTGCAAAAGAAACAAAGAAACAATATTTCCCTTTTTTTCTGGTTTAGTGTTGAAAATTCTCTTGGAATAAATGGAATTACAATTTACTCCTCCGCAGAAGAAGCTGTCATTCCACAGAATCACACTCCCACTTCTAACTCTAATGTTCATTTCATGTGTAAATTTCCAAAGCCCTCTTGCCAGTTACTGAAAAAAAAAAAAATTGTTTTTTCTAGAGTCAATGCTGAAGGGCTACAATTCTCTGAAACTGTGCAGTTCATGGTTGCCGAGACATAACGTAAGAAACAGCAGCTATCCAGAGACACTATGGTCAAACCATTTTATCCATTCAGGCAGAGCAACTAGAGGCAGAAAACTCAAGTGTATGTTTTGGAAGATATATTTTATAAAGCAACTGATTCAGTAAATCCCTTTTCCTTACCAAACTGCCCCAGTCATTACGTGTGACAAGTTCATATCCATAGAA
Organism: Rhynchotus rufescens; assembly: GCA_032273925.1. NCBI lineage: Eukaryota > Metazoa > Chordata > Aves > Tinamiformes > Tinamidae > Rhynchotus > Rhynchotus rufescens. Next base: position 8,585 of record JAVCKT010021709.1, read on the forward strand.
TGATATAAACCATTTTAAAACATTTTCCAGCTCATTTTTAGATGTTTTTCTGTGACTTTCCTTCCTACACTTTCACCTCTATATTTTGGCTAAGTCTGATGGGGAAGTTTCATCAGCAGCTTCACCTATCTTAAAGTCACTTAATTCTACCCTGATTTATACTCAGAGAAATCCTACTGCCCTCTGAGGGGTTGCATAGAGCATAAGGCAGGCCACAGTATGATCCAGAATGTTAAATACTGGAACATCAAAGTTACAGGTTTATTGCAATTATTATTGGTCCCCACTGATTATTTACTTATTCTGTATCTCAGCTATAGTTAAATCCAATGGTATGTGGATCCTGGGGAGAAATAAAAGCACAAATAGGAAGAGAATGGATTGATTTGGAATGGGCTTGTACCTGTTTCTGCCCAGACACATTGCTGAAGGAGAGGAAGGGATTTTCAAGGCTCCCTCAATGTCACCCTGCTATGTGGTATGCCCTAAGGAGGAGGACTCCATACTAAATTACCAAAATGTTGACCCCAAACTTTAACATCCAATCATAAATTTAATTGGATGTATATAACTGCCCTTTCTTTACAGATTCACTCTATAGTGCTTCAGAAGTTAAAATACAGTTGAGGTATTAAAATCGTTAGGTGCTATTTCTACCCTGATAGCTTTTAGAGTATATCATTGTGTCTAATACCACTACTGCAACAAATCTCCATCATATCATGTTTGTGGCATGACACCATGTTAGACTGAAAAACAACAACAAAACAGACAAAAGCGTAAATACTCCTTCCCTAGAGCACAGGGGAGTTTATATGCCAGGCTTCATAGAGTTTTCCCTAAACAGAGTTTGGATGATTGAGATGGCCTGATCCAAAATGTGAACAGCAGAGTTACAGGGCACGCTCCAGAGAGATGAATAAAATAGTCATATTTTCCACTGAACTTCCTTAGAGCTAATTACTATTACAGGAAATCTATCTATATACAATGCAATTTAAATTTTAAAAGCTGTTGACTGTGAAGCCAGAGGAACATGTACCAACAGAATGGCTGTTTTACATTTACACCCGCTCCTGACTCATACTGTAGGAAGGGAATCAGCTCAGACTTCTTTACGGGTAGCCATATATCTTATGCATTGTGGAAGCCCAGTGTGCTCCCTGCCAGTTTTTCTGGTCAGACACATGGGCTTTCACCTCACTGAAAAATTTGTATGTGATGTGTTTCTTTCCTAAAAAGCCTTTTTTTTTTTTTTTTAACTAAATAAGAGGAAATCAGAAATACTCTAAACAAAATCTCTCTTTTCTTTCCGTGAAAAATCAGCCTTTTCGATCATTAAAAAATAAATGCACTTTACAATCTGTTCTGCTGCAATGATTTTGCAGGGAAGAAAATTTCTAATTGAGTGTGTGAAGGTCCCAGTTATGCCACTTTATGCATGGCTTCGCAATGTGGCCCACAGTGTCCTGAATTTATGATTACCTAAAATTAACTTCCTAATTTAGCACACAGATTTGTCTTTCAATAATATATAACAAGTAGAATGACATGGAAAATATTTTTCCTTATAGTTATTACTGATCAGCTTCTCAAAACTCTTTTATTGGGCCAAAAATGATCTTTTCTTCTTTCTTATTGTGCTCACTAATCAGCATCTAGTCTGCCTCAGAACAGTCAGCTGCCATTGTAGCAAGTTACAGGAAAATTATAATGCTTCCTAAGCACTTCCACAGAAACAAATTTCATGTATGTGGGGGTGGATGGTAGGAGGAGAATAACCTTGGGAAAAACCACAATTATAAACAGCTGCAGCATGCATTAAATGTAATTATGATTGATTCCTATAAATAATTCTTTGTGTAAATTTCCACTTAAGCTGGATTTGCTGTTTGGGTGCAATGGACATTTCTGCATTAAGTGATTATCTCTTTTTATTATTATTAAAAATACAGATTCTTTCCACATGGGAGAGGAGATGGGGAGAGAAGACTTATTGTACCAGCATGAAACGCTGAAAATCTGGACTCTCACAATTAATGGCTTCCCAGCTTGGACTCAGTGTAAGTGTTTGTGCCTGAACTGCAAATGGATTAAAATGAAAGGTGTAAAGAATTCAAGAAAAAGGGCATGCCATCCAAAGTTACTGTCAGCAGAACCTCCAAATGCTATTTCAACAAGGTAATAAACATATAATGATAGATAGCGTCTGATCGGCCACTATAGAGAGCTGGCTATATTAATAGGACTTGACATTTGTTCTGTTTGATGGAGAGGGTGCTGAGCACCTAGGTTTCTACTATGCTAATCACTTGGTCATTTGAAAAAGAAATCTGCACAGTACAGCCCTCACAGGAGAAAACCTCGACTGATTCTTTATGCTCTCTATAGCAAAAATACCACTAAACATGGTCATTAATTCAATTTGACCAATTCAGCACTTCAGATTTCATTCTTTCCCTTTTTAAGGCTTTACATTTGTTAATATACAGGAAGGGTGATGATAGGGAGGTTCATACAGTATGACTGGGAGGAGGGAGAAGGTTTCTTTTAGCAGGTTTATGTATCACAATCCTGATCCCACTGAAATTAATTACAGCTAGCCATTTATGTCAGTGCGATAAGACAACGGCTGTATATGGGTCTTGGTACAACTATGTGTTCTCAGTTCTCATTGCATGTGTGGGAGCTCCTAGGAACTCCTCAATGCTTTGAAAAAAAGACCTTAGAGCAACCGCCCCGCTACACTGAGTGCTCCTGTACGACCCTCCATGGAAGCAGGGGTGTCTGGCCTCATATTCGATCTGATTTGGTCAAGCCCTTAACCACGTTTGTAACCATTGGTTCTTTTAAAGACTGCAGAATTTGATGGCACGAGCTAAAAGTTAAAGAACTGCTTAACTAATGTGATGAACCAAGGCTACATTTCTGTCCCATGTATCTTTTCATCAATGTAGGCGTAATTTTAGACTTTTTTTTTTCAGATGGGATATATCATTCCATTTTTAAATGGAACATACGGATACTGCAAAGCATATGAACATTTGCAACACAAAATTGGAAATACAGGAACTTCCTTTTCTTCTAGATATCTCTAAAGACATTGATGTTTTAATCTTTTTTTACTACTGTGTCATCTTACATAATATTGTTATTCCCATACATCTTCCAAGCACTTTATAAGGCTAAGCAAGCACTGTCTGTATGCACAAGGGACGCAGTGGTCAAGGCATAGGGTAAAATCTTCAGACTCCAGTTAAAAATGTCACCCATGTGGTTTGTCCAAAATAGTGTCAGGGAGTGGGATCACAGGGATGTGCTCTGACTTCAACATGGGGTAATGTTTCCTTAAAAAAAAAAAAAAAAAAAAAAATCCTACAGTGCCTTCAAAGCAGACCTGAAACACTGCTCATTTCTAAAATATTAAATCTATTGGCATTTTTTCCATTACCAATTATTTTGCATGGCTGTGTCATTAGCCTAATTCAGAATAAAACCTTGCTCACTTTTCCCACATAAGTTTGGTGGAACTACTTACACTAATGAGATGGTTGGTACCTGACACATCAGTTAGATTATTTTTACAGACTGTTGATGGAATTGTTGGTAGTTGAGAATTTCTAAGCTCTTTAGGGAGGAAAAAAAAGCCATATTTGCTCCAAACAAAGCTATAGTAAATTAATATAAAAAGCTCTGCTGTCATTCAGATTGCATTTAGTACCTAACCTACAGAAATGTTGTTAAGAGACCATACAATAGTGAGGGTTTGCATGAATGCTTTTCAAACAAAAATATACAGCTAACACATGTTTAACCCCCTCAGGATAAATTTTTAAGCCATGCCTCTAAAACTGTACCAGAATAATTTGTGGCTACAGTCTTACATACTTAACCTGCATTTAGGTATAGAAAGTAGGTACAGGTGCAATATGAAGATGTGATTATCCGTTTGACCATAAAGATATTGCTTTACTACATTTTTCCCTTATAAATGGATCTACATAGCTTTTTTAAAGCCTCCAAAATACTTTTTAAATAAATATGCAAACAAGAAAAAAAAATGGGGGGGAACATTGTATATTTTCTGCAAAATACATCCTTACATCAATCAAGCAAATACACATTAGCAAGAAGGAAACACATTAAGACTCATTTTCCTTTTCCCTGTGCCAGGTTGCTTCTTTTGTACTATATATCAGAATGAAAGTAATTCACCTCTCAAAACAAAATATTAAAGAAGAAAATATGACTGTGATGCACTTCTGCAGAACGCAGTCAAATTTCCATAAAATGTCTGCAGGGTTTTGCGCATTAAAATTTCTCTTACTAAAAATGTTTATGGAAATAGGTCATTATGCACATTACTAATAGAGAGCAATTTGTTGCTTTTAAAGGAGCTTTTATACTAATAGTTGTGAATAAACACATTTATCAGGCATCCTAAATATAAACAATATATATACATTGGTGAGCACAGCACTCCTCACATATGCAGTAGACAGGGATTAAAGAAGTTGCTCATTCAGAGCCCAGTTCTGCTGTTGTGGAGCCCAGGGGAATTTTGTGACTCTTTTCATTATTTTGAAAGGAGATGAATGGTGTTTTGGCCCTGGAAATGGGCTTATGGATGGTGCTACTGGATGCAAAGCGACTACTTGCAAGGGTATTTGCTGGCTTGGTGCCTTGGGTCCCACTTCTTTCATGTGGTTTGGTGAGATGCCCATGGAGGGATCCTCTGCACAACCAGTTCCTCAGGGTCCGGCCCCACAAGCCTGGCCTTGAAAGACATCCTCAGTTTGTGAGAAGTAGTTTTGTACAAGGCAATATATTTTTTCACCCTAGTCTCAGCAAATTGGGCTACTGCAGTAGCAGAACTGCGTTTCAAATAATTTGATCTCCCACTATCAGCACTTAGAAACAATGAAAAACGATGCAACTATTGTAATTTTACCTGAATTTGGAGGAACTAAAAAGACAATAGTAATAACATTCTGCGGATTATAATACCATGGGAAGCAATAAGAAACTGAAAAACACCTTACAATATCTTTACATAGTAATCAGAATTAACTCCCCTTAAAATACCACTTAAACAACAAGCTAGGTCACCTAGAATGTGCAAATAAAGTGAGCTGTTTTAGGAGGATGTGCTGATTCGTGTGGTCCCTGACTTGGTTGTCAGTAAAAGTGAAGAAAATGTAAAACATCTATCCAATTATTTCAGTTAATATACAAGCATTAGGCATTCAAATTCCTAATTAAGAGACAACATGCCCTGTCAGGCATCTGCATGGGTTATTGAACATTGCCTAGATTGTTCCATAATTATCCCAGCTTAATGGCTCTAAAAATGTAAGCAATGTGCATCCATTGAGGAAATGCACTGCTTATCACATGAGAAGGAACAGCGCACAGAACATGCTCCGCTACCATGTATTTGCGCTGCAGGTTTTTAGTGCAACATGGTTTAATTAACAGCGCGTGGCCTCAGCTTAGTAGCTGGCTTCTTCTGGCTAAGGGGAAAAGCTCGTACACCAAGATCGCTTTCTATGTCCAGAATTAAACATACAAAACTCAATTGCTGGGAGTTTTCCACTGCAAGTTCTTCTTTCAGTTAGGCACTAGGAAGAAGAGACCATGTGTAAAAAATATATGCTATTTTTCAAGTCTCATTTCTCAAAATCCTCCATCTCCCTATCACCTCCTCACCAAATTAAGAAAAATAAAATAAAAATAATCAAATCTCTAAGGCAGGCATGTTGTCAAGGAAACGGATTTTTGTCATCTTCTGTGATCTGCAATGTCTTTAAATTTGTTACAACTTCCTTCTTTTCAAGCTCAATACCTATATTCAAGAGCTGACCACTGCTGCTGCCTTCTATGCTGCAGCCATAGCAGCATAGATGTCTGTTCTCCTGTGCTATCTGGTGAGCCCGGGCAAGTGGTCGGCGTACTGTCTACAGAAAATTCTTCAAGACACACAAAGAAATACTTCAGCTGCCTGGAAGGGATTTTTTGTTCAGTATTTTAACCAGTAGGATTTGGTTCAGAAACTAATACAAGATATTCCAAGGGCTTCACATCACTATTTCTATGTTTTTCCCTTTGCCTTTAACAGAATAAAAGGAAAGAAAGGAGGGGAAAAAAAAAAAGAACAGTGGAAGAAATAAATGGAATAATTCAGAATCTGCAAGCAAAATACGTAATTTCAGCAATATTTTTGTTCCAGGTTTTGGGGTTTTTTTTTTTAAGTAATTTAAAATTATTTTAACTGTCTCCAGTCTACACCACTCTTAAGGCATTTATATCTGTATATTGTATGAAACACAGCTTCTACAATTTTTGTTGTTTCCACAGGAAACTGTATCCTAATGCATTAGTTAGGCAGCCTCAGGATGCTTCATGCAACAGAGATTGAGGGAGCTACCTTTGACATTTCTCTTGAGATTTTCAAGAAGAGCTGGACCACTTATCTAGTTTCCCTGTAGACTGGCATCATATAAATAAATAATATGAATGAATATCTTTTCTTAACAGGAATAGATCCAGCAGAGTTGAACTGATTGAGTCTTTTTTTTCTGGATTTCTTCTGGGTTGTTTTTCTTTCTCATCCTCAGAGCAGGTGTAATTGTCATAGAACCTAATCAGGAACTTGAACCTCTTTAAATTAATGACTTTAATGATAATATTTCATGCATTTTTAACCAACACTTGATGTGCTAAATTTATATTTCTCTATTCTTCTAAATAGAAATAAATATAATTTTAAAAGACTGCATTTATTAATTTGTTCTTTCCTGTCCCTTTCCTGTCTGTGAGTCATACCAGCAGATAGGAGATCACAGCTATGGGCTTACTAGTCTGGCCAAAAAAT
>JAVCKT010021710.1:0-49836 GCA_032273925.1 Rhynchotus rufescens
CCCCAGCACCCCGGACACGGCATCCTCGTGCATGCAGGCAGCTACCAACTGAAAATAAATATTCAAACATATTCCAGAAGCGCAAACTTTTGCTTTTTTCTCCGCTTTCCTTGGTGTTTATAACTTCTGCCCTGAGTCTGTGCAAGGCCGGGCTCTGCAGGACCACAACAGTTCAGCATCTCCGACCAAAGCCAATGGGTTGGGATGGGTGGTCACCACGGGACGGTGGTCAGCAGGAGCGCGGGCTGCGGAGCTGCTCAGACACCTTTTAATTTGCATTAATCTTCCACACGTTGCACTGATGCAGCAGGGATATCACAGTCCCAGTAACATGTATCACTGATTAGAAGCTTCCCAGTTCCCATGCCAGGCTGGAACACAGGCAGGAACACACTCAGAATGTAGTTTTCTTGGTACTGCCCTATGGGTTTCAGTGCAGATACACCCAAGCTGGGCTCTATACCCACATCTCTAATTTCCCTGCTACCTTTCTATTCTGCCCTCCTCCTCTTTCGAGGAACTTTCCTCTTTTTATCAGCCCTGCTCCCTTTCCCTCGCCAAGCAATAGGGAACAAAGGTAACAGCGACCTTTTACACTGAGAAATATTGCGGGCCTCGTTTAATCAGCCCAGCTATACATACCTGTGTAGGAAACACCACCAGATTGCATTTTGCATCCTTTCCTTCCACCGAATCCTGCCTTATAAATAAAGAAAATACCCATTTGTTCATCGAAACCACCAAACTGCCGGTGAAGGATTTGGTGCCTACAATAGATTTTAATCTCGCTTCATCCACTCCTGCTTTATAAATGGGGTAAAAAGTAGGGGATTTAAAAAAAAAAATGCACAGGTAATATACTCCCTTAATAACTACATTCAAATCTGAAAAGATCTTGCTGTCACGAAGGTTTTATTTCGGCCGTCTATCTGCATTCCCCTTGTTCCTGGTTTCTTCTCACCGCTTCCAAGCAAAGCTGGAGCCAGCCCGAGCAGCTCTGCACCTCGTGCCTATCCAACCCTGGCAAGCTGCTTTTGCAGCTCTCTTCTCAGCCCAGGCTCTCATAAAAATGGCTTTTTATTTGCTAGCATTTTCCTATGGGCCAGGACACAGCAAGCAACCATCTCCATCTCGGAGCTTCCATGCACCGAGTCCCTCTGCTCGGCTTCCCACTCACACCACATCCTCAGCTCCAAAAATTCCCACTTTTTCGAACTGAGACCTTCCAGAGAGATGTCAGGAGATGATACCAATAGGGAGTCAGGGCCTCCAAAGCTTCTGGGTCTTCTGCTGTGCCCTCGCCCACGTTGCACTCACATCACGTTGAGCTTGTGGGAACAGACGGGACATCACCCTCCTCCAAGTGAGGCCAGATAGGATGGAAAAACATTTTGCTTTAAAAATTAGTCTAAAGCAAACTCTTTCTTAAGACGAAGTTCTTGGCTTTAGCAGTGGTAGATATTACAAGGAGTTCAAATATGTTTTGAACGGGAACAAACGTCCCAGGGATGGAAGATTATCTTTAGTAAACATGGGTTGAGAAATACTGGAAATGAATCGCACCCTGTGAATCCAAAGAGCATATTTAGCATGTTTTTTAGGGAACGATGTGTTTTATTCGCAGCTCTCCAGAGGTCATGGTACCGAAGCTGATGCTTCAGGACATGTGAAACATGTATAATCCTTTCCATAAAGAAGGGATGTGAAGAGGCGCGGCGAGCACAAGGAACAACTTGTTCCCACTCCTGTTAACATTCACGGAAGATGCTCATCAGCTAGTTTGGATTGAGATCCAAGGAGCGTGGGCAGTAGGAAAACCCAGAAAGGACCGGCAAAAGGGCTCCAAAAAAACAATTGCTTTTCCATTGTTTCCCCAGGAATTCTTTAGGGTTGCAAAACCTAACGCGCCCTTGCAGCACACGTGTGCACATCTCAGCTAAGCTCCCGGGTCGAGTGTGACGTTGCTCCTGTGAGCAGGTTGCTCCTGTCAGCTCCTGCTGACGTTGCTCCTGTGAGCAGGGAGCCAGCGTGAGCTCGCGGGAGGCTCCCGTGCAGGCCCAATATGCTCCTGTCCTTCCACAGAGAGCGCTTTGGCAGCGCGCGCCCGGCGGCCGGCTGGCCAAACGCGTCCCCAGCTATGTGCACGGCGACTATTATTTCCTTTGACTTGCTCCAAAGCGGTCCCAGGGGCCCTATGCTCTTGCCAAGAACCCATGACATCACTTATATTATTAATAATTACAATATATTCACAGATGGATGGACAGATGGATACTCATATCACCGAGTTGTGCTTAAAGTCAATACCTCTCCTTTCCCTTCGCTTCTTCCTACACCCCCAGTTTCCTCTGTTTGTTTATATATCCCCTGTCAGGGAAAGGAAACGCTGTAAATTAATGGAAGCATCAAAGCTGGTAAAACGGTGAATTAGGAATAGTTTTTCCTCTCAAATAAACAAAAGACATTGCTCAAATCACACTTCTGTTTCCCCCCAAGCTCACAGTCCTTCATTTCACAGCCCTTACTGAGACTGCATAAATTTTGGGAAAAAAGGAATCTCAAATCCCTGTTCCTTGTTCCATTACAGTGTTTACAAGGGGGAAAAAAAGCATCAAGCAACAAAGAAGGAGTTCTTGGATCAAAGCCTTGCAAAGGAAAGCACAGAGCAATCGCGGCGCGTGGGCAGTCCCAGCTGCCCTGCTCCTTGTTTCAACGGCCTTCAGGAGGGCACTGAGTCACTGCAGAGCAAATGCACGGGAAAAAAGCAGACAGGATTGGAATAAAATGGGAGTGACGGAGACAAACACAATCAAACTGCAATTTGCTGCAAGGTAAGGCTTGCTTTGTCCCCCATTTCTGATGAACTTCCAGGAAAACATTGATTTTTAGGGGAGGCCTTCATGTGTTTGCAGCCTGGAGGATAGGCAGCCAGCTGCAGCTTGCTTCATACCTGGCTTGCACTTTCTTCACTGGGTATAATGGAAGAACTAGGGTGTTTTAGTAGGGGAGCTGTTACCCTAGGTTGCAAAGCAGCCGTGAAAAGCAAAAGTATACGGACAGAGAAATTTCAACTTTGAATGTTTGAATATTTAGTGCGTGGTTAGTTACTGAGGAAGTGTAGGAGCTTCTCCGAGGAGGGCTGGACCTATTCTGCATTGCAGCTGGTCCCCATGCACGTGCTGGCCGTGCCTGGCCTCCAGAGCAGCTGACATGTGGAATGAGCTCTGCCCTCCTGAGGCCAGAGGAAATATCCGAGGAAATATAAATCCAAGGAAATATAGATCCACTCAAGGCAGGGAGGAAGCTGCATGGATTGCTGCTATGTCCCCCGGGGGTGCCCAAGGGAAGGGACAGGCTGCAGAGTCCCCGGCCTCGCAAACAATCAGGCACCCAAAGTACATTGAAAAAATTATTTTTCAATATGCAATTTCATTCTAAGGACTTTAAACCTTTTTACGCCAGAAATGAGTTATCGGATATTCAGTGCTGCACACATGCTGTTTGCACCATAGTTTTGTACTGTTTCTTTTTTTGGACTGCCATTATTAATGCAAACATCCTCTCTCTCTGAGGTATAGATTAATATTTGTTGTCCTTTAACAGAGCACTGAAACTGCAGTGTATATACCCAGGAACGGGCGAAAAGACAAAGTGTGAGAGAAGCCTTCACATGGTAACGTACAAACATAGTGCTTGCTGTGCAAACACATCCAGCCACCTCATTTCTGATATGGCCTGTGCATTAACCCGGTCTTGGATGCATTTGAGAAAATAAATCTTAAAAAATATAAGTGCTTTTGGGAGTGCATGCAGGCACATGTTTGCATGTTGGGAACAAGAACTTGCACCAAAACGAGGCTCCCTCGCTCATAAAATCTGCCTGGTATTAAGTCAAATCCTACTAGGTCTTTTCCTGGCTCTTGTGCTTCACCTCAGGAAGGTGATTAGACAATTAGAGCGAGTATGCAATGAGGCAGATTACATCTTTGCTCATTAAAGACTGGAAACTCCTATCACCTTTCATGAGCTCATCATAAAAAGAGTCTTTTCCTTCCCTTGACAGCTTTTGTTCCAAAAATAATGTCCTGGGTACCTCAAAAACAAACAAAGAAAACCCAAGCCTGAGTCACCTTGGGTTTGGGGGGTGAGTTGCTTTTTTCTTTGTCTGCTGTTACCAGCCTCAGTTTTCTCAGGGCATGAAAAATCAAAATAATATTTTTTTAATAAGAAAAAGAAGACATGTTCAGCTTTGACAAAGCTCTTTTTCTTAGTATCGACAAGCAATCATCATTTATCTTACAAATGGGTACTCGCCTCGCAACACATTTGTGTGATCCCTGGATTTCTAATCCTTTGAGAATCAAAATAACAAACGAATCTTCACCTGCCTCAATGATTTCAAAGCTAATCAGAAATAATAATAATAATAAAAAGGCTGGCAGGATTGCTGACAATATATTAGCAATAAGCCATAGATCTTCACAGGACATGTATGTATTTAAATTCCAGGTAAGTGTAGGAGCTTGTTTACAAATAGTAGATGGAAGAATGAGGCCAAGCAAGCAATAAAGCAGAACAGATGCCATGGAGATGCAGAGGGGATGTCCCTGGACCCTAAACCATCACACGAGACCCTTTACTGATGCACGAGATGCCAAGACCTGCACCACCATCGCTGAAACCATCAGCTACCACACATAGATTGTTTCTATGACCCCTTTATTCCTCTGAATCCCAGATGTTTTCTGCAAACAATGCCTCGATGCAACAATCTGAGCCAAGACTTCTGGAGGAAGCCACTGGAAGCCGTAAATTTAGGAATAAAACTCTGGAAATGCAGTCAGACCTCTCATAGGCTTCCCTACAAGCAAGAGATAGACCCAAGACCGACACACTTGTGAGACACACCAGAGAGCCACATAATATAGCACTTTCCCTCATCTTAATGATTGGAGGGGTGGGATGAGCATTAAAATCCTGATGCTTAATCAAATATGACTTTCCATCTATCATGAGTTTTCTTCGCATTAGGAGAAACAGCCAAATTCCCACCCAACTGCTCTATGAAAAGCAACCTGAGGAATCTCAACCCTTCATGCCTAGGCAAGTGAGATGTTGATAGGGTAAGTCAGCCCGGAATCTCATCACTCAGACATCTGCAGTACCCCATGCTCTTGCTTGTGTCCCTCAAGATAATGTCAATGCGGGTTATTGCGAAGCAGTACCCACGGCAAGATCGTTTCTGATAATTTGGATGTACTGATGAAGCTTTTGCTAGGAAAATCCATAAATCGAGGAAAAGCTCCATCTCCAAACTTATTTGTTCTCCAGAGTAAGCGCCTAGATATGACTGACTGGAAATTTGATAATCTATGTGTAGATACCCATCTCAGAGTAATTACTCAAGTCTCCATCCAACGGACACATTGCAAAGTGAATAATCTGTATTCCCCAGGCGGAAGCGTCAGGAGGATGAGGATAATCCTCTTGACTCTGAAAGGAAACCCAATCAGATGTGGTCAGGGCATTTGACTCTGCCTTTGATGAGGGAACACTTACTGAAGAAGAACTATGATAACCTCCTGACTCCAGAAAAAATGTTAAAATGTGGTTCAGCAAGAATTTCTGATTGTTTTACTTTACCTTCTGACTCTCGAGTTCAAAGCTGCACAGTCTTTCAAAGGCAGATGAATATATTTAGATTTTGGTGACTGATCACAAGTTTCCCAAAAGCTTACATATTCATCCCAGTGGAGCTGAGATCACTGAGGGCAACTGTAATTGGTCCGGGGGCATTTTGATTATCTGCAGATTGCCTGTTTCTTGAAGCAAGGAAATATCTCTCGGTTTGCTCCACAGGGCGCAGGACGAGTATCTGTTGGAGACCAGATATCATTATAAGCACTTCTGACACCACCATGTCCACTTAGAGCCACTCCAAAGGGTTGTCACGCCGCTTGTCTACCTTGACTAAATCAGGAACATGGCAAAGAAAATACATGTGAGTTATTTACTACCCTCGCCGGAGCCCCAAAGGTCTCCCAGCAAGGGACAACACCACAGAAGAGCATCTTGAAAACACAGTGTGGCTGGTTAGGGAAAGGGGATCACAGGGAAACAGGGAGGGAGGGACACCTATCCCTGCTCCATAGGTCGCAGCTGCTCCAATTTATTGCATTTCAGTCTTTGGTCAAGTTTTAAAAAGTGACTGAGCAGTGAGTTTCCATTACAACATACATCATTTTATCAACCTTATTTTTTGTGATATTTTGTAAATTACAATAAATTTGCTTTCTTCTGAATATTCAGATGCTTCAAAAGGTACCCAAAGGATGCAATTAGACCCTAGGGAAATATGCTATTATGTGCACATATCATGTTTTGCATAGGCTTTCCAGCATCTACATAATTTATGTTTTTCTGCATAATTTTTCCCTTTTTATGTTTTCTATGTGTTTGCGAGATAATGCAGAAGTCAGTTTTCTCCCACCAAAATTACAGAAAGAACTGAAGTCAGTATTCCTACTTCGCCCAATCTGCTTTACTTCCCACAAAACCCTTGGAAACCCCCCTGGAGAAATCCTTTCATATGCACCAAACATCAATGTGCGAGGAGAAACCCAGAAGGTTGAGGCAGCTTTCTGAAAGGAACTGGAACCTTGTCCACTCCCGTATTCATCTGGGCATTCGCTGGGGCCTCTGATGAATAATGTTAAAACGTTAACGCTTTTAAACTGTTTATAATCCTCGCTTTGCATTTGAAACATGCAAAAATCGTTCCCGAAAACTTTAAAGTCGCTTTCTAGCTCTCGTAAGCCAGTCGCTTACGTACAAGTTTGCTTTTAATTAAAAAAAAATAATAGTAATAATAAAAAGGAGGAGGAGGTTTTGCAGTCGGGATAGAGCTAAAGTTAATTCCTACAATTCCTTTTCAGCTCTGTTGGTGGACGGCTTTTTTTAATGGATTTTTTTTTTCTTTTTTTAATGCAAGGGAAAAAGGCAAGGAATTTGTCCAGGCCTGGTGCTCTGGTCTGGTGTCCCAGAGCAGTGCGGTGGACACTGTCCTAGGGCTCTGGCCTTGGTCTTCAGCCCCACGGGCTTTGCCCACCTCCAAGGACTGAGGGACCTCGTGTTTGTCCTCTTCCCCGTGGTGTGATTCCCCATGATCAGCTAGGATGATGATTTTCAGTTTAATTGTCATTGCAGTCCTCCAATGTGCAGCCTCGGGTCCAACCTTCACCAGGAGATGAGGGACACTAAATAGGGACTCCCACTAACTCTGCAGGACTTAACCACAATGGCTGGTAGGTACTTCCAGTTCCTCCACAGCATGAGAAAGCTTGCTTAAAGCTAGTATATATATGTTAATATGTGTATATATATTTATATATTTGAATGGATACTTTGGTCTCATGCATCCACATACTCATAAGAATGATCCTTTCAGACCCCAGAACAGAAGTATGAAACATAAAAACAGAGTTGTCATTTCAAAGCGCCTCCTAAAACACCTCTCTTTAGAAGGAGCCTCCTGACTCATAGAAATAAGCAGTAAACTCATTTGCTTAAAACTCACTCCCAGTTCCATGTAAAAATCAGTCATGGACCAGCAAAGAGACACTGCAAATATGTTCTCTCCTTCACAAATCATGACAGCATCCCAATTGCTGGAAATATATCATATGCAAATAAAAGAAAATATTTATGTTGCAAAACTCGCAGCATGAAACAGCAGGGCTAAAGTAATCTGGTAAAATTTAAAGAATAAGGTTCTTTGTAGAATACATAAGAGAACACCTGCTGCTTTCCTTATTTTTTATTTATTATAATTAATATGTTCAAACTAAGCAGTATGCAGATATATAAAAACAAACAGCCGGAAAAAAAAATAATGAACACTTTTCATTAAAAAGTTCATTTGAAGTGGAGGGAAAAAAAAAGTATGACTAATTAACGATAACAGGCCCGGGTTACAGCAGAGCCCAGCGACGTATGTCTGAAAATCATTTGTATAATTCAAGATAACTGGCAAGGAGAAGCCAACGCCACCACCAGCATGCACTGGAAAATTGGGCCATAACCATTAGATTCTGCCCATATTTTGGAGCTACAGATCCTAATCAAGCAGTTATCTATCCTGATAGATAACTGGTGCAATACTGGGTATATATTACAGTTAAAAATATAATAAGTGCATTTTGGAGAACATTTGAGTTTACTTCAAGGCTCCTCTCGGTTAAAGCAAACACTCAGCTGCTCACTTTTTTCTTATTTATTAACAAACCCAGCCTTGCACACATGGCTCATTTCCTAACAAGTGTCCATATGTAATCAGAGACCCAGCACCAATTCCAGCTAATTATACGGAATAAATTTCCTCATGAGGTGGAGTAGGACATAGAAAAAGCCAACGACTGAGCTGGAGTGAGAGTCACTGAGGAGAATGGATTTATTTTAACAAAAGCTGGATCAAGCCTGGCTTCAGTGATAAAAACAGACTCCCAAAACTGTATAGATAACAACTACCAGTGAAATAATCCCCTTTCCTGGGTGCTCCCCAGTATCCAGAGGTGCTCGCCCTGATCCTCCTATGTACCTTCCATCTTCCACAGGCCTTGGTGGCAGCTCCTCCAGGCACCCCAAATAGTTTTTCAAATGAGAATAAAGACCAGAGAATCACAGATTCCTTCGTATTCTATGACAATGTGAAATTACAGAAATAACAAAGGAAAAGCCAAATGTTACAAAGCAAAAACAAAAATAAAATTATAGATTAAAAGCAGCGGAGGAAACTGTTTTGAATACAAAAGTCTATTAAAACAGAAAAGGGACTTTTGTACGACTTAAAATCTTTCATTAGCACTAAGGTTTCTCCAGATTGACCTTTTCTCATGAAAACCCCACTTTAATGAAAAGTGAGTTTTCAGTCCAAAAGTGCTTGATGATAGAAAATTCCCAGGCTAAAATAGCTAACCTTAAAGCACATACAGCTATTCTTCAGGATTAAGAAACAATAGTCAAAATATATAGCAAATAGATTTCTTTGAATTTTGGACATCTGCTTGGCATAGCTTACTCAATAGTATTTATGATACATGGAGGAATATCTGATGCATGCTTTATGTAATAAATACATGAAAAATATCCCTTAGTTTTAGAAGAGTAGTGGACTGGTCCCAAGCATTTTTGCCCTGTGTTGTTTATAGAGACCTTTTCTGGCAAAAACTCTGCTCCCAAGGACTGCAAATAGATGTGTTTTCTCACTCAACTTTATATTTATAAAATCATAAAAATAAATGTGGCATGTTTAGAGGATGTGTCATATTTTAAAAAGCTTGACCATAGAACACAGTACAAATAGTAGCTGAATTTGCACCACTTTTTTTTTCAGTGGGTTCCAAGCTGCGGTCACCTAAGCAGCCACCAGCTAAATACATGTATATATAGTCATATATATCATACATACTCATATAAAAATATTTCTTGTCATATATATCATACATACTCATATAAAAATATTTCTTGTTTCTAAATCGAGTTTATTCCCTACTATTCTATACTTTCTCTGGAAAGAGGTACAATTTAGCAGCTCCTCGTGTCAATACCACATGGATACTGTAGGTGCACTGAGCACATAGGGATTCTCCCGGGATTCAGACTAAAGCCCTATTGATGCATCCCTAATTCTGATCTTAGAAGTTACCACTAACAGCATGGACTTACTGAAGAAATACTCTAAATACTCTGAAAAAAATGGAAATTAGCAGATCTACAGATATGCTCATTACATTTTATCTGCAGCCAGTGGTGTTAGAAGAGAAGTCATTTTGATTTTGATGGGAAATTGCAAAGCCTTGCACTTCTAATAATTCAATAAATTCTCATGTACACATGCTGGGTCATTCATTGCTAATGGTAACTCTGATGGAAAGGAGCATTATGCGGTTTGGGGTACAGGATTCCATGCTGACCATTACTATGCTTTAAATGCCTGTGCAGAATTACCTACATCTCCTTGCCGGCATTATCAAAATTCCTGCCATGAGCCAGTTGCAATAAATGTGTGTGTGTGGAGAGGAAAAAAAAGGAAAAGAATCTTGTAATTGATTATTTAGTGCAAAAAAAAGGAGGAAAATTATCACAGGTGGTGATGGCAGATGTGACAGCCCAGGATACTTGGCAAAATACGGAACATATTTGATTACTGATATGGATACTTCTATGGTGTTGATGGTTTGACTTGTTCTCAGCCCTTTCAGTAGTAATGAGTTTTAGATAATCAAAAAAAAAAAAAAAATTCACTTAACACATTCCTCTCTGTTCTTTTAAATACCTAAATCGTGATGATCAATAGCAGCTGCTGCGTGATATTAGGTAGCCAAGCAAGGCTATAAAATTCCTTCAGTAAAACAATGGCAGCAATTAAATGTTTAAAAACTGATCATCGCTGTCAGAACTCAAAATGGATGTATGGCCACATGAAAGACACCAGCCATAGACAGTATAGTGTGGCACAGGGCCAAAACTACTATATTTCCAGGCAGTGATTCTCAGTGTTATTATTACAGTTAATTAGTATATGCTAATTATTTTTTATGATTTTTTGCTTCCCTGGTATCCTAAGATTTGTCTCATGCGAGAAGGAGGGATTCCTCTTTGTGCAAATGTCCCTGTGCGGGTCTCCCTGCTGAGAGGTGCCACCCGTTCCTTGCTGCTGGACCTGCCCTCGCTTCCAGGCCTGGAGAAGGAGTAGGAAAGAGTGAGGATTTAGCCACTGAAGAACTGCAGAAAGACGATTTTGGGCACAGCCTCCATGTTCCAGACCTGGACAATATATCTAGAAAGCCAAACTTG
Source organism: Rhynchotus rufescens (assembly GCA_032273925.1). Classification (NCBI taxonomy): domain Eukaryota; kingdom Metazoa; phylum Chordata; class Aves; order Tinamiformes; family Tinamidae; genus Rhynchotus; species Rhynchotus rufescens. The sequence continues at coordinate 10,855 of JAVCKT010021710.1, forward strand.
GTGGAAAATGCAGGTTTATTTCCCAAACACGTTGCCATGAAAGGCTATAGCCACCAACCACACATGTGGCTCACGGTTTGCTCTACCTCAGGGTTTTCAGACATGGGAATTTCAGACCAGCGCCTCTCTGCCCAGCTCCTGGAGGCTGTCCCACACCTACACACTCCCCTCCTTTTAATCCCCAAGAGCAAGCCCAGTTTTAGCTCTAAAGCAATTTCAGCTCCTCCAAAGCTGAAGATATAATTTTGGACTTTTGTACGTGAGCTTCATCTCTGTAGTTCAGCTGCAGTAAGAACAATTAACCTGGGTGTCTAAACAGGAGCATCCCTTCATTTAGCCTTGACACAGCGCTGCCTTCGTGGAGTGACTCTGACACGTGGGTTTCCAGCAGGCCACTGAGCATTGATCTTCGACCAGCCATTATGCACATAAAATATAATTTAAGTGCTCTAAAAGCAGCGTAGTTTGGGGACCACACAGTGGTTGTGGAAATAAATGTGTATGGGAGGTCAGTAGGACTGTCCTGGGTTTCATTAACTCCCTTTCACACGCAGTGGGACCCTCAGAAGCGCCTCTGCTGTCTTGGTTGTGAAAGTTCCCATCCAGTTTTTTGTGAGGAAAGGAGCCTGGGTAAGTGCTGCTGCATGAGCATCGCCCCAAGAAATCTGGGAATGGCTGGACCGGGACTTTCAGCTGGACAATTTGTCCAAACTAACCGATTTACCCAACATTTTCTATATATATGTGGGTAACTATTGCCTAACTTCCAAGGGTTTGTGTTCATAATATGTATATTATTACACAACACTGAAGAAATTGCCGTTTCAAAGAAGCTTGACTGATTCTCAGATGGACAGAGACGAGCACAAAGCACCAGCCAAACAGCAAAGGCAGCCTAAGCTGCAGCTGCAGTGGGACAGGTACTTAGCGAGGCTTAAAAGCAAATGACTAAAGCGAAGACCCAGCAGATCTGCTCGCCCACTTCATCTGTCTTTGCCTCTGTTAAGAGCAAACAAATTGTTCTTCGTAAAACTCCAGCTTCACCCTTAACCCCAAGAAAGATCAAGAAAGAAATATGCCACCGGTACCCGGGAAAACTCCCACAACAGTTTATCCAGAACAGGTTGAGCATTTTAGTTTTTCTTTCTCTGAAATATAGCCCAAATATGAGCCCTTACCTCATACAAATCTTCTACAAATCCTCTTTTGTTAAGGTCCTTTAGACAAAACAGCAGATTTAATACTGTAAATCTCCAGGGGCAAGGGGAAAGTGGAGTACTCCAAAATCAACAGAAAATGGTATTTCTAGGCTGCAAAAAGGCCCGTGTTTGCACCCTTTGCCTGCAAGAGCCATCCACTAGGGCCTGAAGTGGGTCCATTCAGCAGTATGGAAAGATGCATGGGATGTCCCTACTGCAGCGATTAAACCATGCCTGGGTACCCTATCAACCTGGAAATCACATGGCCTCAAATACCTATTACAAAGAATGGAAATAAAAAGGAATAATATTAAAAAAAAAAAAAAAGCCACAATGTGACATGAGCGATTCTTCCCTTGCAAGCGATCAGGAGGCTCCTTTTCTTTTCCATGCCAGGAATACGTGTTCTCCACACCGTCTAGTTCTAGCTGCAATCTATTTCTAATTCAGGATCTCTGCATTTCCAGACCTTCATGTGTTTTCAACATCCTTGTGCTCCTGGAGACTCATCTTTGGGCCTGGCACAAACTTCTCCTACCTGAGAGGGAATTGAAACGCCTCAATTTTAAGAGCATGGATGTTATGACCTTAGCCTTGCCTTAGGTTCCTTATCACAGTTTGGCACACCAGTGTAGCCCTGCTTTGGGCAGGACCCAGGACCAGGCACCACAAAATGATGCTCCAACCCATGCAGCTCTGGGCTACTGCCCCAACCTACCATTCATTGCACAGCAAAAACTGCCCTTCCTTTCTATACCAAACTCCGTTGAGCGATTCCTGACAATATTCCCCTTCCAACCCCAGCTCGTCTCTGCTTGGCCATTCATTCCACAGATAAACATTCTGTGATGCAAGAACAAGCTGTGGTTTTTAAGTAACTTCCTAAAAAAATGTATTCTGCATCCTAAACATTCTGCATCACATGCAGGAACAACCACAGTCCTTGAAAAACAGCAGCAGATTAAAAGCAGCCAGATCAGGACTTGGGCTGGTATTGAATTGCTAGCAGGTAACATTGCTAACTGAATGCTCAGGCACAGCAAAAGCAGGAAATAAAATAATAATAATATTTAAAAAAAACACAGGAAAATGGCTTCTTTTCTATTAATTAAGAGTTATTTTCAGGCTACTCTCAAGTATAACTGTGGCTTTGCAAAGCCTTGCTGGCCAGTAAATGAATTGGATTTTTCAAGGCTCTGCTCTCTGTTTCGCTCAGCTTTCCTCCTTTCCTCCCTGCTTTGTCCAGGGCAGCCACAGCTCCTTTCACTATCAAATTTTCAATATACTCATTGCTCAGGACACATGGTTTTGCAGGGGCAGCAACCACCTCTAGATAAATATCATTAGTAATAAGGCAAAATTATTGCTATAAATTCAAAGTCTTCTCATGGCCTCTGTTACATGCTTTGTGCTGGAATTTAAAAAAAGGGGAAAAAAGGAAGGAAAAACAAAAAGAAAAAAAAGGAAAAAGAAAAAAAAAAAGAGGGAAAAAAGAAGAGGAAAGAGAGTGGGAGAGACCTTTTGTGCCCTCCAATGCAGGCTGAAATCTTGCCACTTCTGCCAGAGCCCATCAGTGCCTTGAGGGCTCCCCGCCTGCCTGGGGACTCGTTTCAGAAAGGCAGAGAAACTCCTCATTCCTCCATAATTCCTGAATTCCTGCTGCAGCCGCCCTGCTCACTGCTGGACCCTGTTCTTTTTAAGATACCTTTAGGAAATCTTTGGATGGATTGGCCGTAGCAGCACACATCAACTTCGATGTTGACATTTCCTAATACAAGTTCTTGTTTAATTTGTTGCATGACCATTTCAGCTGCTTTCTCCCCCATATATTTTGGAGGGATTCTATTAACATATATATTTACAGCCTCACTGATCGAAATTCCTCAGAGGTAGGTAAAGGAAGTAAAGCAAGGCTATTAACAAATCGCTGTTAGGAAGCATCCAAAAGGACTTTCAAGCCTTAACATAGAGGTAAAAATAATAATAAAAAAAAAGAGCTAAAAATAACACTAGATTTTTGCATCATCGCCACACCAAAAGAAGGAGCTGGCACCACTGTCATGAGCCCCTCAGGTCTCAGCCTCAACTGCAAGGAAGAACTGAGAAACCAAAATCACTCTCCTATTTCTTATGAGCAAACTATTTACTGGTCATATCAAATGCACAAAATAGTTACCTTTTCCAGAAAGGGTGGGAATTAAAATTAATAACAAATTCAGGCTAAAGTTGGGGGATATCCTCAAAAACACAAAGCCAGACTTTCAAGTACAAAAACACCTCATTATAAAATATCCAGAGTATATATTGGTTTCATGTAAGAGATTCCAAAATATTTAATTCTATTTTTTTAATGCAGCTTTATAACATTTTAGTGCCAAATGGACACTTTCAGTTTAATTTTCCCTTCATTTTTTTTTTGCAATTGTTTGTAGTCGACAAGTATTGATACCAAAAAAAAAAAAGAAAAAACAATTCAGACCAAAAACTTGTCCGTTAGAACCCAAACCTGGGGGATTTGCATGCCCTCGCTTTATTCTTCCCTATCAGAGGCATCTGCCCTCCTAGTTATCTTGGCACTCTTACTGTAAACAGGAGGAGCGGGCAAACGGGCGAGGGTTTCTGCAAGGGGAGCTCTGGGAGCCTGAGGACAGGATAAAGCTCCACCTGAAGCTGCTTCGCTCCTTCTCGTCCCCGCTGGCTCCCAAAGCGCTTCCCAAACCCCAAAGCCCGAGCTCGGCTCGGCCCTGGGGCTCACACTTGAGCCACTACCTGACGCCAATCACGAGGATTAAAGTTTTCCAGTATGGAATGAAAGGAGCACTGGGTGTTGAAAGCAACCGGCGAGACAGCCCAGATTACAAAGGCGGGACTCGAACTGCAGGAATGCAATTGATCTGAAATAATCCACAGGAGGAAACACCCTCAAGTGGAACCCTCAGACAGCTGCAAATACCAGGTGTATCCACCAGTGCTTTTCTAGCAATGCTAGGTGAGGTTTTCCTGACTTAGTAGATTCAGAGTTCCCTAATTTAGTCCCAAAAGCTATGGCTGGGACTGGACACTAGGTCTACCAGTGTCCCCCTCTAGTTTTCCTTCCTTCCTTCCTTCCTTCCTTCCTTCCTTCCTTCCTTCCTTCCTTCCTTCCTTCGATCCTCGGCGACTCTCCAAGTGACAGAAGGAAAATGTCTCGCCCTTTCTTCTGCCCCTCTGCTTTCCTTTAAAGCCCCTTTCTGCCTTTGTTGATTCAAAAATCCTGCAGATCCTACCAGTCTGCAATGCCCTCCCTGCACGGACACGCGGCAGCTCCAAGGCTTCCAGGGAAATTCCAGCTTGGAGACGGGCAATGCCTGGAAGTCGTCGCCTCCTGGCTCCCCTCCAGTCATCCACTATAAATCAGCACGGGTGAAGTCCACACCGTGAGCACTGAGATGCGATGCCAAGTGCAGGGGAAAACATGGGAAAAGTTGCATCTGCAGGGAAGCGGTTTAATAAATGTTTAAGGCAGCGACTGCTTTCAGGATCCGTTCCTTCCTGTGAAATTGAGATCTTGCTTGGGTTGCTCTCATCGAGCCTGCTTGCTGCAGAACTGGGGTTGTCTCAACGCATTTGCGAGGCCGCGGGTGATCTTCGGGTGTCTGCACACCCTGAGCTGCTCACACGTTGCCCTGCGGTTTGCCTTGAACCTTTTCCAACCCTCTTTCCGTGGTCGCAAGCAATAAACACAGAAAACACGGTGAGCCGTTGTTTTCAACCCAGTTTACACCAACGCGGTCTGACGCCTCCATTCAAAATGCAAATGCAGAGTGTTTGGGGTAATAGCTACAAAAGGACTTTGCAAAGGTGTACACGGCTTTTATGTCAGCCCCATCGTGGTTCAGCAATGGAGAAGGCACCCAAAAAGCGCCCCAAAAAGGGATGTTCTGGACCCAAGAGCTCGGAGACCGCACTGTGGGCCTGGCCCCCCAGCAAGCTGCTGTCACCCCACGAGTCCTGCGTTCCTGCACAACTTCACCACATATAGCGCATATCTCCATTTAAAACATAAAAATAACCCTAATGGAGGCTCTCCTTTCCGCTTGGAGGGCAGCTGCGGTGGCCCTGGGTATCGAGCCTTTTCTCGCAGGTCAGGAGCTCAAGTGGAGCAGGGGTTTGGAGGAAGCAGGAGTCATTTACCTGCCCGTGGCTGCGCGCAACGAGCTAATCGCTCCAGTTTAAGCCAGGCTCTGTGTTGCAAAGCCCACGACAGGCAGCGCTGCTAATTGGCCCCCTTGTTTCTGCGGAAAGGTCAGAAACGGGGAGATCCCGCCTGATCCCAGCACGTCGCCCTCTGTTAGGGCCTTTATCGCCGCCAAATTAATCGGATCGTCCTCTAAAGGGAAAGGTCCGGCCACGGCGCTCCGTGAAAACGCAGCAAAGGTCACTTCTGAATTCCCGGCAAAAATTCCAATGCACTTCAGTCATTAACCTGGGACTAGGAGGTGCCAGACCCCTGGTTGGAGATCCCCCCGGACTATATCCACCCTTTCCCACCAGATATCCCTCCTCGGCACCTCCTGCAAGTGTGGAACCCCACGGCTTCGACGTGCCCGTGAAAATAAAGCAGCGTTTGGAGCGCGGAGCGTGAGATGGATGCAGCAGAAAGCCGTCAGCAAGCAGGAGGGTGCAACCAGTAATTAGGAATATTTAAAACATGAGCAAAAGGGGGGGAAAAAAAAGAAAAGAAAAACAAGATTTATTATGCACCTAATTACCAAGCATTTAAATTTTAAGAGTCAGGAAACTCTAATTTTAATTATTACTGCATTACGCATTCATATATTTTCATGCTCGTGTAACATGAGAACTTCAAAATGTTGTGACATATTTTAATTACAACACAATTAATTTATTGACAATTATGACTATGCAAACAGTGGATACATTTCAGCATCTTCAACTGTTTTCCTCAATGGTGAATTATGTGTAAAACCAGAAATAATTCTGATGTGATGCAACTATTTCTGAACTAGATACTGTTTGCCTTCCTGTGTATGTTTGCTTTTTAAAACTATATATTTCTCTGTGTCTCTGGTGAGAATGAAATAATGAAACAATGACAAATTGAAGTATATAATCTACTTGTTTCCTAGCTAAAGGTATGGGAAAATGAAGGCACTATCAGGATTTTTACCATTTTTTTGCAAGGTTATGTGTTACGAAGTACTTAAAATAGCTTCCAAGAAAAAAATTCACTAATGAACTGATTTGAAGTTCAACAAAGAAATGAGTGAGTCCTCCTTGAACCTCAGGGAAGCAAAAAGCTGAGCTTACTATTTGATCTGTCATTTTCAAGACACAGTCTAAAACTTCTGGGCTTCTTGGGGAAAAAAACATGTTGGTTTTCAATAAAAGTGTGTTTTACTTCAGAACTAATGAAAAGAGAAAGAATAAATATAAACAGCAGAGTTAAAGATTCAGTGGGAAAGTGAGCATCTCCTAACGAATTCACTAGCTCTCGAAGGTAGATAGCATTAAATACTCAAAAAGTGCTAATTGCATCTCTGCAATGGTGCAGCCGTATGGTCCTTCTGTACCTGCACCCTGATCCTTGCAGTTACAGGAAAATCTGACAGCAATAAAAGTTTCCCTTTAATTCATAATGTTCTCCCAATGTTAGAGTTTTTATTGGGGTGAAAGTCTGATTTTCTTTCTTTGCTTTTTATTACTGCAATATTCTAAGTGAGCATATTGGATGGGTTAGCACTATTCACCAAAGGTCTCAACAACATAATCGCAGGAGAAATGTGTCTGCCATGAAAAAGATTTTTTTAATACACTTTTTGGAATGCCACACTCAAATTTCATACCATATCTCTTTATTTTTGGATAAAGTGACTTTAACTTCTTATGTCGCTCTCCATTCTACATATTGGCACTTTTCCTGGGTTATTTGCTAGGCATTTTGATGACCAACCCTTGGGAAAAGCACCCGCAGATACTGCCAAAGCAGCAGGTGAGGCTTCTGCCCCACCTGCCCGTGACCTCCTCCAGAGCAAAGCGTCACAAATCCAAGTTTTACTCTGCAGGGAAAACATTTATGAAACTATGGAGCTATTCTGGGCTAGATGACAGACTATAACTTAGGAGTGACTCATACAGTCTCAGCCAAACGTGGCCTAATTAGGAAACAGGTAATTGTGTTTGCTTGAGGAATGACAGCTACGGTGTAAGGCTGGGAATGAGACTCCTTGCAGTTGCTGCAAGCTGTTCTCCCCTGCTCCTCCTGCACTTCCATTTGGGAGGCCATAAAATGGGCACATAAATGGAAAACGTGCAAAAAGGGAGTCTTTCTCCAAGATTATGCAAGGGGATGGTGGCAAATAGGTGCAAAGGGAGGGAGAGCACCATGGCCAAAGGCTCTGAGGGTTTCCTGGGATGAGGGAGATTGTCCGAAAGCTATGGCCAAGAGTGAGGACATAAACAGATGTGTCTATATATATGTATTTTATATATATACACACACACACTTATATACATGTTTTCATAGAGGGGAAAATGAGAAGACCCTACCCTAAATGCTTCCTTATCAGCAGGGTTCTGCAGGATTCCTCCATCCAGAGGCCAGTTTTCCTCCTCTTAGCAGCTGAAAATGCTTCCCATGTCATTTGTAAGGAATATTATGGGACTGCTTCCTCTTTTTCCAGCCATGTGCACCTGGAAAGGATCGGTCCCACAAACATCACCGGCGGATCAATGCCTGATAGGAGCGTGGGAAACTGAACTTCAAGTATTTTACACAACCGGACGCTTGTTTTTAAGTGATTTTAGGCACGATGATGAGAAAAATGAGATAAGCCCACCCCTAAGCCCATACCTCTTTTCTTTATTCACACCACACAAGTGGTCACAAGGCGCTTGCTTTTGAAATCCATCTCGTGACAGTAAATGTGATCCGACTGCGGGTTCACCTGAGGTTGCATGATCTTTGCCCCTTTTTTAATACACATTTGAACTGCTGATAAACGATACGTGGGGCAGTCCCTCTGTGAGCAATCTCCAGAGCTATCTGTTGCGGCTGGGGTCTCCTGCCGTACTGTTGCAGATATTAGCCCCAACAAGGATTAGACTCCGTTTAAATTCAAATGAAGAGGTTATTAAAGGCCTTGTCCTGTTGGGAAAAGGAAAGGAGAATTTCAGAGCCATGAATAGCGCCGTCGAGCCTGGAGAATCTCCCTGGTGCTGGGCTGCGCCGCAGGGGAAAAGCCCCCCGTGCTGCAGCTCTGCCCTTGATTAAAAAGAGGTGGCTATAATGACACTCTGTCATTAATTGGGAAAAAGAGGAACCGACGGCACTGTTTCAGTTCTCCGTTGGTGCCCCCTGACATGGCCTGCAGCTCCCCTCGCGTTGCTGCTTGTGGAGAGAACCGTGTGCTGCAATAAATCCTTGCAATAAATGCTTGAAAAGAAGCTCTCGTGGTGGCACCGCTGCCAGGCTTTTCCTGCCGCGGTGCTGGATGAGCCCTGGAGCAGAAGGACTGGAGGTGCCCGTTGGTGGGACAAGCTTGAGCATCTCCCAGACGTCCATCTCAACCTGGGGCTGCCTGCTCGGGGAAGGAGCAGAGAGCACGAGGGAAAATGTAATGCTTCCAATGGCCATTTCAAAGGAAAGAGTCCTTATTTCCAACTAGATTTAATTGAAAAGACCAACGCTGTCCAAATGATCTCCCCATCCCATTTCAATACCAACTGGGGAAAGAAAGCATCCCTTCTTGGTGTCTGGCCTGGAAAACTCCTCTGGGAATGCTCTACCTGACCAAAATCCTTGAGAGAGGGTTGCAAGTATTAGGGATGTTCACTGTTTGTGAACCATGGACCCGGGTGAGCTCCTTCCACTGGTTAAAACTGGTCTCTAAGCAACAAGCGCTAAAATGTTTTCAAATCTTTTTTTACTTGACCCGGGATTTGTGCTGAGTTAGATGAGTAAATGCTGGCATGATGTGACATTCTTGTTATTTATGTTACATCCAAGTAAGTGGAAGATAACCTAGGCAAATTTCCATTATCTAATTATAAAAACCTTCTCATATTCCCATGAAACTAATTTTAATTTGATGAAAAACAGACAACTTGGAAATGGATTTCCTACGATTCGAGAGATAAGATTCTTTCTCAGTATGTTCTCAATTTACCAAAGGCTCCAAAATTGGAGATCTCTATTAATAAACATTACTGGTTGCTCATGCAGTGACTTTATGTTATTACAAAGAAATAAAAAAAAAAAAAGAAAAGAGGAAAGGATTGCTAGATTTAGCAGCCTCTGTGAGGCATAGGAGGAAGGGACGTAGGGTGCTCTGTGCTTTATTTTCTAGATGGAGATGAAGCAGCCCAAGTTACCTGGCAGGCACCCCACCAGAAAAGGGTGAATCTTGGGCTTTTTTAAAGTTGCTCACACCTGGGGATGATCACGGGTATTTAAAATAACCATATGGAAGAATTCAACAAAAAAAAAGTCGGTTTTGGAGCCTGTCGGAAATACTTGAAGCAAGGGCGTTCTGAGTGTGATCTGTAGGTGATTAGCGATGATGGAAACAAACTGGGCCTTGATCCTGCTAAACAGTCACATTCCTGCAATGTCTCATCCCGGAAAACACCGGAGCAGGACTAGCTGCATGACCCCAGGGATCCTTGCAGTGCACCACCACAAACTTTGGACATGGGAAACCTGTGAAATGGCCTGAAATGGCCATAAAGAAAGACCAGGGAGAACCTCAGCTCCATATCCACCACGTGGCCACTCAGACCTGGGTTTGGCCACTTTTCTGGAAAACTAAGCCCCACAACCCCCAGATTTCCTGCAAAATCTAAGAGGAAGATCAATTTAACTAATGATGTGGGGGTTCTGCGTCCCCACGGACCTCACACATATTATTTATAGAATGCATTAATATTTCATTTTCCCCATCCCTAAACAGTCTTTGAGGGAAAAAAGAAAAAAAAAAAAAAAAAAAAAATATATCGAGAAAGGTAAAATTTTAATTGAAATTAATGGGATTGGTTTGATTTCACCTCTGAGAATATGAAAATCATTCATTTTTTGTGTCATGAAAAGACTCTTAACTCTCGCAGGAACGCTCAGGAGCCCAGCGGATACCAGGGCACATGGAGAATCCACCTTCCGCATCTCCCTAACCTGCCCATCCTCATCCTCACCCCCGAGCTGTAAGAAGCTAGCATGGGAAAAAAAAGAAGAAATAAAAGAAATGAGCAGAGTGTGTAAAAGAAGAGCCCGTGCCCGGCAGCTCTGCAGGCACGGGCAGGATGGGGAGGTTTTGTGTCACCCCCACGCTGCACCCTTGGGTGCTGGGCGCTCTGGTGCCAAATTAACACACTGCACAGATTGCCCTTCCCTGACGGCTGCACTCGAGCATCGCTGGACCCTTGACAAGCGGTTTGCCAAATTGCTGCAAAGTGCAACCAAAACGCGGAGCCCCAGCCAGTGGCAGCAGCACTTCCATTTCTGTCCTTTCATTCGTCCTCTAAATAGTCCCATGTTGCCAAACCAGGCACATCAACGTCTTGGCTTTTAATTTGTATTATTGGTGTATATTTTTCTCTATAAAGCATTAGAATAAGGTTTTATTTCCAGGAGCACCTCTGTTGCTCAGGAGCACAAACTCACCGGCTTTGGTGCTTTCAACTCATTTATGTAGTCGAAAAACGGAGTCAATGGATCTCACGCTCCTAAGTCACTTAAGAGATTTGGGAATCTCACTAAATCCTTTCATAAGCTGATAATGGCAAACAAATGGATCACCACCCAGGAGCCCTGGGCACCTTGCAGCTCACTTCCAATTTTCTTCCAAGTCCCTTCCTCCTTGCTGCCCATTAAGAAATAATTTTCCTTTTTTTTTTTTCAGAAAAAAATCTTCTCTGTACAAGCTCCTTATGGTGCATTTTACAAACATCAGACAGGCAGCCCCAAAGGCCACTCTCTGCCTGCTCTCTCACCGAGTTGTGCTGCAGACGTGGATTCAGTCCCAGCGCAGAGGAAGGGCTGGAAATTATTTATCTGTTAATGCGATCAGCATATTATAAATGGGAAATAAAATCTGACTTGTGGAGACAAGGAGCAGGTAAAGTCCCACGGAAGCTGGGAGACAGGAGATGGACGAGTCAAAAATGGCATTCATGTCTTGTAAAGCATTAATAGGACCGTAAGCTTTACTTGCAATTTCACTTTATTATCAGCAAATGACATACCGTGCATATAAAAAGGAATCCTGTATTATTTGCTGTTACTTTATTTAGTTTTTTTCTTTCTTTCTTTGTGTGCTTAGGGAAGCTCATGAAATACACATAGAGAGCCTTGGTGAATGCTCTGTGGTCACAGACTTTCCATTCCCTTCCTGTTGCTACCTTCATTCTTCTCATTGTTCCATTACCCCACAAAAGGTAGGAGGATCCTCACAGTGGATTTTTTTTTTCCTTTTTTTTTTCCTTTTTTTTTCTTTTCTTTATTTCTCTTTCAAAAATTCCAATTTCAAGCCTGAGACAAAGTCAAACTATTTCCTTCCAAGGATTTAAAGCAATAAAGACCTTGCATCTTACAAGCCAAAACTGACCGGTACTGTAGCTAAGAAAATGCAGCTGCTCATGCAGCGTGGGGCAGCAGCTCTCATGCAAGGCTCTGCTAACAGTCGTGGTTACACATTTTTTCATGTGAGCATTTGCCTGTACTAGCCAAAAGGCCCTTCCCCAGCTATTTGCAGCTGGCCAGTGCTGGGCCACTTTTTATGACACCACTAAAACCTACTTAATATTTTTTTATCATTTCACATCCCAGCCCCAGTAAGTGCCCCCGCAGGAGCCTGCCCTCCTCCTCTGCATGCTTTTCAATGTTAGTGGCATCTTCCTCATTTGGGGACCCGAAACGATGGGGTTTTTGCATCATCACGCAGACTTGGCACCTGCTTAGTGGTGGCTTTGGCCTCTGCTCGCCCTGGCAGCCAGATTAGATCTAATGCCAAATGAGATCCTGTGGCTGTCTGGAGACTCCCTGCAAAGGCTGGAAGTTCATGGGCTTTGGAGCCTTTTCGCCACCTTCCAGGCATCAGTATTTTACGTTTAACACTTACTTACTTATTTATTTATTTATTTATTTTTGCCCATATTCCTATTTCTGGCAATCTGCGTGTTTGTCCCTAAACCAAGAATCTCATGCATGATGGGGAGCTCTGCAGTATTCACTTCTGCAAGCACTTTGGCCTTCCTTTTGGTGCTTCTGACACTTCCAGCTTTGCAATGGTCAGTTTTGCTTTGGGAGAAAAATCAGAAAAAAAAAAAAATAGAACAGCTTAATAAAGACTACCAACACCAGGAAATCTTTGGCCACAGGCTGCAGCCCCATGCCAAGGTCCCGTGGGCTGAGCGCTGTGTCCATGTGGAGCATTTAAACCAGGCACAAGTATTTGCACTTTGTCCCTGCCACACGCAGTGGTCTTGCACCTAGTTATTTCCAGCTGCACTATTTCCCTTAATTTTTTTTCAGTACCTTTTTTTCAGTACAAGCAGGTTAGGCCTTGGCAATGCTGCCAGGAACATCTTTTCCCTTCCCCACATTTTGGTTCTGGCTTGGTGTTTCTGCAGAAAGAAACAGGATGTAAAAAAAAGTAAAGCTGGGAGATGACAATTTTATGGGTTAAAGAAACCCTAAAGTCTGGTAGGAGAGAAATTAAGGGAAAGAAAATAAAGGAAAATACAGCAAAGAATTTGAAAATAGTACCCTGAAACTGCAGGAAAAGATACCACTAATACAAAAATTACAAGTGTTACTGCAAGCAGAATATATCTGAAAGAAGAGGGAAAAGAGCAATTTTCAAACTCCAGGAAGATATATGATTTTCCAAACTTATCAAACTCACAATGAAACACTGGGAGAAATTGAAAACGGATATAGGAAAATACATAAAACATTGCCGTATCACAAACACATAAAACAAATAAAAATAAATATGTCATATTACTATATTTACTTCCTTGTCCTTCTCACACTGGCTGGCTGAGTTATAAATTGAATATGGATGAGGGAGCAGGTAACATATCCTGGAGATTTCAAACATAAATATGTAGTTGTAAAATAAGAGCAGCCCGCGAGCACATATGCCATCCACCTGTCTCTGATAAGCAAGTGCATCCCAGGGACATATGTTGCTTTAGCGTGACACACGGGACATTTATGGCTTGGGGGAGGATATGGAGCAAGGTTGTCTTCTGGGCACTTGGAGCTGGGATCGGCACTTCTCCACAAGCAGCTGGCCTGGGATACACAGGCCTGGAGAGTTTTGCTGTTTGGGCCAAAAAGCGTGGGTTTGGGGCTTACGTGCTGCTCTAGAGAAGCTATTTCCCAGGGGAATCCTTACAAGTGTCACCGTGCCATGGCCACTTGGGTCGTCTCCTGCATCCCTGATGTGGGGCTTGGTGATGGGGAACATCGGGACTTGTTCTCCTTCCCCCAAATCCATAATATTCTACAAGCCCACACCAGCCTTTCCTCCAGGGTCTGCTCAGGGCAAATCCCTTATTTAATAAGGAAGTGTGAGCAGGGCAGAATTTCCATGTCAGGCGATATCAGAGCCTGGAATTAAATGTGGGAAGCAGCCGAGGGGCTCCCCTTGCAGGGAGCTCCTAAGCAGGGGAGGTGCTGGGCAAACAGCAGCCGAAAAGGAGCTCAGGGAATGGCCCTGCCAGCAGCCTCCATTGGGAGGAATCAATTTTCCCGGGACTATTTATAGGGGAGGTCGTGCTAGGAGGTCGTCCCCGTTTGTGGTATTATCACCTCCTTGTCAGTCATTTGCGTTTTTAGAGCTCAGCCAATTTGGGCTCAAATATTCCATATTTTTGCCTTTAGTTTTCAGTACAGCAAGAGGTGATAATCTTTCTGCAGGAAAAATAAAAAGTAGAAGAAAAATCATTTTTGCAGTTATTTTTTAATCGCAAAAACAACTTTTTAATTCTAAGCGCTAAAAGGGCTGTGCTCTGGAAGGCAAAAACTGGCATTTGCAGCAAAGCTCATGCAAAGAGAAATGCGAACCCGAATTTTGATGGAAACTGGCTTCTAATCGAGCAGCTTGTTAAGGTTTGCTCCAAAGCACTGAATTCAAAACGCTGAAAAGTTTTGGTCCAAGCCCTTAAAATATACACTGCTGATACACTTTTCTCCTCCTTGGTGTATTCAGTGTGTTTAAGAACATGTACCAAGCTGGCTTGCCTACAAATTAGTTCCATAGAGAAAGACAGTACTAGATTTTTAGGATATATTATTGTATAGTCTGTCAAAGGAGTGAGGCCCCGATTATGAACTTCATACCTCTTTTTTTTTTTTCAGGATTTATTTATTTTTTCCAGCCAACACAGCTCCAGAGGTCAAATCCTGCAGCTCTGGAAGCCCATACTCTCACCACTGACCTCACTGATGGCATAATTTCAGGCATGAAGCCTAAGCTTCTTGCTAGAAGATTATTTTCTTGTTTTAGCTACACTTTTAAAACCCTTCAAAAAAAAATGTAATAAGTATTCATTTAAATAGCATTCCCAAAATAGGAGCAAGGAAAATGGAAGGAAGCATCTCTCAGCCCCAAGCTTGTCATCCTGTGCTCAGACTTCACCCTTATTAAGTGCAATGCTCCATTTCTTACACAGCTGCAAATGCTTCTATGGGTAAGTTTGGGAGAACAAAGCCAACTTCCAAATATCCAAGTGGAACTCATTAACATGGAGGCCAACACTTTGCCAAGGGTATGTAAATTGGAATAAAAGCCTCTTGTTTAATGGTACAAAATATTTTATTTTCATTTCACAAGTGTTTAGGACCCGCAGACCCAAGGAGCAATTGCACATTCCCAAACAGAAGCTGTATTAACTGGCATCATGGAGTTGGCATTGGATGTCATTGGCCACCATGGTCTTGGTCCTGCAACGGATCCCTATGACCTGCAGGAACAAACTGAGAAGACGGCAGAATTTACTGGGACCGGCCACAAGGCAACGTCTGCCCGGACTGATCTGATGGCATAATCAAGGCCTTGCTCGAAAGCATATAATATTATACAAAAATATATATTTTCTCAAACAACTTTACAAACCCAAAGGATTTTTTTTCTCTTAAATAGAAAGGAGAAAAATCTATATCTTGGAGATCAAAAAAACAAATTAAAGGTTTTTGAAGGGTGTTTCTTAACATTTAGCAGTGTTTTTCCCTATGGAGATGATGAAAAATTAGCTTGAACCCTAGAGCTTTTGGTCTTTTCCAATTCTTCTCTTTTTTTCCTCACAATGAATATAGATTTTTTTTATATCCTATACACAGAGATTTCACATATTTAGATTTCCTACTGCTATGTGCAATGGCTTTAAATTAAAACAGCACATGGGACTCACCTGTACAACCCAAATATACTAGCACGGATGCATAAGCAAACACTCAGGTGTGAATTGAAGTAATTTTGGGAGCATATTTTTAGTGTCTATAACAAAATAATTCTGGCCTTAAAAGAAATATTGTGCTTCTCATGATGAGATAAGCTCCTTTGCTGCCTGCTTCTCTGAGGCCATGGACATGAGAGCATCATCTGGCCCTAACCAAGGTTGTGTTATTTAATCTTTTAAAAACCTCCCTTCTCTGGTGCAAAAGTGGAGCTGGGGTGATTTCCTGTCCCGCAGCCTCTCCATATACTGCATGGTTAAGGACAAAATTCTGGGAGAAATAGGGACTTCTCGCTCTCTGTTTTTGTGAGCCCTTACATCATGTGGCCGTGTACCCAGCTAAAGCCTGGGAATGCAGAACAAATAACAACAGCAAGGTGGATGCCACCATACACCATATAAATAACGTATCTGCCAGTTAAAACAATTCACAATTCCAAATCAGAGAAAAATAGCTAGGCTCTTACGTAAAAGTTCATTATTAACTTTTCCAGATATGCTGGACTCCTCATTTCAAATCACTATTTTGATGAGAATTCCTCTTGTATTCCTAGAATTCCTATATTCTTATACTCCTATAATTTGAAGAGGAATTCTCATGAAAACAGTAATTTGAAATATTCCTCTTATGGGAATATAAGAGAAATTCCTGCTGCTGGGCTATTTTGGGAAAAGGAAGAGCAAAAAGGTTGAAAATGAATTCATTTGGGATAGTCTTTGGATGTTGGTGAGAAATATTTAAATTTCCATGTTTCTGGCCTAAATCAATAACCGTGCATTCTTTAAATACTTAAGGGAAAGTTCATTTGCTCATGAAATAAGAATTGCACTGGCAATCCTGATACCTCTAGTGAGTGCAGATTTGTGCAAGAGCCCGTGGTTTTGTTGCTTTTGCAAAGAGCGGTGCAGTGGAGACCCACGACCTAGGAGCGATCCCCATCCTGCAAGATGCCTCCAATGCAGATGAGGAAGAGGAGTGCGCTTGCTTTAGTGCACCTCTAAAATTTAAGCCACAGATACATAAATTTCATGTCAAGGACCCTTCAATGAGGGTTGTTGGCTGCGTAGACCCATCGGCAGAATAAATTTGGTGATTTTCCCGTGGATGGAGAGCAGCACGTCTCAGCAGGCAGGGAGATTTAAAGGGTGGAAAGCGGTTCAGCACCATTTGGCAGGAGCGTAAGCTGAGACTCGCATGAAAATAAAGCAGAATTTCCCATTTTTGTCATGCATTATTAAAATCGAGGTGTTAAAAATTAAAATTTTATTTTTTGTTTCCTTTAAAAATGCAACAGATGTGCAAGAAGACAGAGGCAAGCGCCCGCGCTACCTGGCGGCAGCCGCTTTATCCTGATGGCAAGCAGTTATCCCGGGAAAGAGCGCGGGAGCGGCCGCCTGTATATGTCATACGTTAATTAGGTGAATCTGCATCTCACCAAGTTTTATAACCTTGCGAAATTTAAAGAGGTTTTTGCAGTTACTGCATGCATTAAGCCCCAGCAAACGTTATGGGGATTGCCCATCGCATCCTGTGCAGCAGCGAGCTCGCTCGTGGCGCCTACAGGGAGAGCTGGTTTAGTTTTGCTATATAGCCCAGCGAGTGCAAGCAGCAGCACAACAGCATAAAGCAGCACAAATCGGGGTCAGCCAGCGCCGCGCGAAGCTCTGCAATAAACCTTAATTTGACTGCAAAAAGCAATTTATAAGAGAGGGCGCTTCAGCATCTCTGGCTCTTCTAATCGTATCTAATTAGAGATAGGTATGTTTTATATAAAGAGATATAGATATATAAAGAGATGAAGAAATATCTATATACCTTATCCTGAAGCCCTGATTTGGGCAAAATTCCCTTTTCAAGTCAGTTTGCCTCAGGATTACCAGTCAGAACTGGAGGAAAAGAGATTTGGAGAAAAAAATCAGGCAGAGGAATTGCCCTACAAGCAACAGGGCTTTTCCTCAGTGCGTGCTTGGTGGCCACCATCTAGTTTCTTTGGCTCGCTGGAGCCTTCTGGCAAAATCCCCACCGAAGCCACTCCGCCTTCCTGCAAGCTGGGCGAAATTCAGGTGAAATGCTCTAAATAAGCGTAGAATAAAAAATTCTTTGTCACCCGGTTATTTAGTAATTACACCGCAAATGGGCCAGGTTGCAGTGCCCGCGTCGTCCAATTAACTTCACTGAAAGTGTTCGTACGGGAATGACAAACAAGATTTGGCTTAGCATAAATTTAAAAATGAGCCGGCTTGAATACACAAGCCGGGACAGCGATAGGTTATGGAAATTTCAGCTATCCGAAAATATATTCGCACAACAAATACAACGATGAGATTTGGCACGCCACCCTTATTTCAGGAGATTTAAAATGTAACGGCAGCAAATTACATGTTTTCTGCAAGAAAAATGTGAATCAGCAGCTTGATCTGCTCCCGGCTTTTGCAAGCAAAGTACCGTCTATTATAATCTTGTTTTTCTCAGCCATAAACATAGTTGTGAAAAAAAAAAAAAAAAAAAAAGAAATTTATGTTGAATATGGTTATAGTTATTATTTCCCTTCTGGGGATTTATTAAGCATGTGTTAGGAGTTTAGGTATAAAATGAAATTGTTTTTTCGCTACACGGATGTCTTCTGCGACTCTCTGTAAAATTTCATTAAGGTGTTAGACTTGATATTGCAGATCAAAGTAATCCCGAGAGATCGAGGAGACCCTGCTAATTGACTGGGGTCATGTACTGCACTTCCCACTGGCACTTTGGCCTGCGCTGACAACAGAGGAGCAGCCCCCTCTCGAAGGACCATTCTATAAAAATACCATTTTCTTTATCTGTAGTCCAGTTTTCACACCGCTATGATAACAAGGGATTTCATAAATCCAGGTGGACTGATTAGAGTTTTGAGTATGTAACTTTCCCAAGTAAAAAATATACATGATACTTTTGAACAATTTTGACATTTTATCTTACCCTTTAAAACTCACGGGAACATATTGCACGTTAGGTGTTGAAGAATAAAAAGTGTCAGCATCTATACCGGGCTCCATCATTCAAACCTGGCACTAAAGAGGAGATTGAAAGTGTTGCTGCAGACCATTAAAACCAGCTAATTTACAACCAAAGACACAGTGGCATGAAGCGCCAACTTGGTCAATAATTAGGGACTGGAAATATATCTCCAGCTTATGACAAGATAAAGTTCCTGCAAGCCTTTCCCTGTTGATCCAAATAGGCAATATATTCCCTCCATTGGACAGTCACCGTAAGCTCCACGTTGGGGTATTATTGAAAATTATGGACTAGTAAGAGGGCATGGTAGGGAAATATTGCTGCTGTCGGTGAGATTTGTGAAACCAGTGCTCAGATGTGCGCTTCCCACTGGAGTTCTGAAACAGAAGGGTGAGAAGAACCGCCGAGAAGTCAGGAGAGACCTACAGGAACGAAGCACAGCTTGGAAAATATGCCTGCTCTCCGCCTGCGTCCTGGGAGAAGGAAGGAGCTCACAGCCAATTGGCCAAAAGTTTGCAGCTCAGATTTACAGTTGCACGGAAATAAACAGGGAAGCGAAGATCATATAGCTCATTAATTTAGCAGACGATGAATAAGGAGGCCTGACAGCAGCCAGCTGAGTTTGAAAGTTGCAAATGAGAAATCATCTGCTGTTTTTAACTTTGGAAGTTAGACATCAGGTGATTTTGTCAGTGCTCTGACACAGAGCAATGTTAAATCAGGCGTTTTCTTTCTAAACGCCTCAAACAGATTTTTTTTTTAATAAATTTGATTTACTGATTGCTTTTCTCTAGTTTAGATTCAAACTCCAGGCTACGTCATAATCAATAAATATTTTCCCGAGTCCGTTTTCATGATGTTAGCAGAAGTAGCAACAACTGCTCCTACCGCTGGATGAATCTTAGTTCAGTGCCGAAGGATAGTAGGTGGCCTATGACATAAATAAAATCTGTGTCGTTTGCATGGAGATGAATTTCAGTCTTTGGAACCCAACAGAATCCCATTTTCCATTATGTTCAGCTAGCAGAACGGATTTCATTAATCAGCCTAACATCAAGGGCTCCATCCTACCACATTACTCACGCTAAGTAATACCTAAGATGCAAATGGGTCCACTAAAGCAAAGGAGGCATCTGGGGAAGTTGGGTCATTCTGTAAATAAAGGTGCTTTGATGGACTTTGAGAAAGCCCTGCTTTCACAGATGATCTCCTGCCCTTTCAAGTCTTCCAAAAGGTCTAGAATAAACACAGTATTCAACATTACTCTTTAATAACCTCTAATGCTGGAGAAATATGGGAAAAAATAAAGCTGTGGAATGATATATCTAACAAAAAAACAGGTAAAATTTACCATATACCGCTTTTTTAGATACCACAATCGGAAATTCCTTTTCATTCAGCAATCAACATGAAACTCTTCAGGCTACCATGTTCAGCAAGATGCAAGAGGATTTTAGCCCTAGTCGTATTGAACAACGTGGCTCAGACAAGGCTTTCTGTACACCTTGAGTCACAGGAATTCAAAATAGTCTTTTTTGAAGGAAAAAAAAAGTGTCATTTACTCATCTTATTACTCAGAGTGGCCAGGCTTATCCAGTAATAAATAACTAAATAACACTCATCCTTACACTGAATGGAGTGCTAGTTATCTATCTTATTAAAAATATTCTGAAGTTGTCTGAATGCAATATTTTACATGCTTTACACCCTAAACAGAGCTAAAGTTTGAATAATCAGACCACCCAAAGAAGAGAGCAAAGAAATCTAGGTTTCTATGTTTGCATTCTCCCTTTCTTTGAAAATCCCCTAAAATTTTTTCCATCTTGCTTTTCCCGAAATGAGAATTGGGAATAGCAAATTTTATTCTTCCTACAGAGCAGATTGTTCCTGTATTACTGCTTTTAAAATGCGTAACAAGCATTGGGTGCTACTCGCACCTCTTCCTTTACCGATTTGGTTCATTGTTTGCCATTGCGACGGGTGGTAGGTGAGTCATTGGAAAGATTCTTTGGGATAAAATGTGCAAAAAGAATGATGTATTTGTTAATTGTTGTTGCCGCTCTTGCTGTGATCTTTGGCAACACCTGCTGGTGGTAGTCTGCAGTGCTGGAGCCACTCCACACGCGTGTCCGCACCTTCGGCCGCCCACCTAATTGTTCTCCAGCCGCAAGGAGCTGTGGCTCGGCGGCCAGGCTTAAAAATATGAGGACAAGTTAATGAAAGAATTTGCATAGGGTTCGCAGGCTCAAACGAGCTTTCGCATTCAAAAGCGCCTCATTGTGTTTATCAATGCGTCTGTTGTGATTTTTAAAAGTTGCAATTTTACCCTAACTTAATCCGAGGAGGATTTTGTGCAGAGCATCTTCTGTGGATTGCCTCATTACAAGATATTTTGAGCAGGAAGATAAATAACATTTAGGCATCTAATAAAAACTGTCTGGGTGGGTTTGGGGTTTTTTTGTTTTGCTTTTTTTTTTTTGTCTCAAATCCTCTTTTTTACATAGTACGGCAGCAAAGCCCTGAATTGTAGGGGAAAGTCTGTAAATCTGCAGTAACTGAAAAATAACAGAAGGTGCAGCAGCATTCTTTATGTTAGTCTATATTGATCGGCTCTAATGAGCACCAGTGGAGCTGTAGCTAATGGTGGTATGTCTGGTGTTAAGGGCAAATGTGGGAGAAGATTATCAACCCAAGGGGTTTAACAGTTGCTGGACTGCCCTCAGCCCTCAGGGCAATGATGCACTTGAGAGGTCACTGTATCAAATGAGGGAAAAGATTCAGTCTGTGCTGCGGGAAGAAATGCGGCAGGAGCCGCGGCTGAGACAAGACTACCGGCATCAACAAAACGCTTGCTGAGCTCTCCACTTCTGCCCGCTCCTCTCCCCATCCACTGCCTGCCTACTATCACATTGCTAATTAAGAGCCCTAACACCCGCTATCCGGTAATGAGAACCACTAAGACACATTCGTTAGGCTTAAATACGTGCACGGCCCAACATGCGTTCCTCTACCTCATCAGCATCAAGGGTCTTGTGCAAAAACCAAGAGAACGACGACTTTGTGGCACGACGTTCTTACACTCCTTGTCTATTTTTGGCTTGGGGGGAGCCACACCGTCATTTCATATGAATTTGCCCCATATTTTGTTCACTAGGTTGCTCACCATCCCCTTTCTAGACGTCAAGGAGCCAAGACAAGCAACCACCGGAGCCAAGGAGGCCATCAGGCTCCAAGGAGAAGTTAACTGGTGGCTACAGGAGAGCTCTTGCAGTAAAATTCTGGTGCCAAAAGGAAACTATGGGTACTCAAAAAGATAAAAATGAGCCGAGAAAAGCCTTGAGGTGAGCGACACATTGCACGCTCTATGCTTTAATAACACAGCGGAATCATTTCAACCATGACATGCTCCAAGACATACTAGGAGGACCTGTTAAGCACTGTGATTTCAAATATTTAGCACAAATAAATAGTAGTATTGAAAAGAGAAGAAGTAGAAATGTTGCACTTGATGTTGTAAATAAACAAATTAAATATTATCTTAGGTCTGTTATACCGAGGTACTCTGTGGTTACAGCAAATTGTTTATTGGGTCTTAAAAAATTCTAAGACAAGAATTCCTCTTGCTTCTCAGAGACCTCTGATGGGTCAGATTATTAAAAAATCTCCACAGATCTGATTTTTTGTAGTATTCATAGGCAGCAGGGCTGGATCTAACCTTCTTTGTTCCAGTCAATGATTTCAATGGGAGTTTTGCCTGAGCAAGAAAGAAATCAGGATTCGGTCAAAATAAAATGAGCATCTCGGGTACTGTCGGTGAAAATAAAAGGCTTCAGACTGTTACTAGAATGTTGATATGAAATTAACTGGAATAAGTAGAGAGGCACTGCAGTTGGCATGCACAATCCATAGAAGAGACTGACAACTACAAGAAATATCCCATATGATACCGACATATGAACAAATTGCACCTGGCAAACTCAAGACAACATGTTGTCTATGGACCTGAGTTCACAAGCAGTTTGCATGGGCCTCCTAGTTTACACCATTATTGAGATTCCTTCCAGTTTGACACACGCTATTGCCACCAGCTAGGAAACATGAACAGAAGATGGTCGTGTCATGAGAGCCTGTAGGAATGACACAGAGATGCTGCTATAACAAGAAGTCCAAGGCTGGATCCTGAAGCTTACAGGGTAAAAAAAAACAAGAGTCTCTAGCTGGAGATGAAGCAAAGAGCTAGACAGCGTGTTTCAATGGGTGCTGAATTACTTCACCTGCTTTTCTTTCAATAAATGGGTGGAGGTTTCCTTTCCTCGTGCTCATGCAGGAACATCACAGTCCTAAGAGGTCAACTACTCCTGTCAATTTTAGTCACCAAACCATGGTGACTTTTTTGAAATTTTCAAAATTGGAGAGGTGGGATCTTGTTTGCTACCATGATCTCTTCTGATACTTGAATGACTTCTATGTTCTTTGTTATTGATTTGTAGCATTTGGACATATTTTATATTAATAGGAAGACACAGATAAACTTTCAGGTGCCTTTTTTTTCTTTGAAAATATAACTCATCATTAATTTCCAACTTATAAAGTAAAAAGACTGCATAGTAAATATGGACCATTTAAAAAATATATAACTTTTAAATGTATTTTTTAAAATTGCCCTGTGTTTACTTAGGCAAAAGATTTCATGTAAAATGTAACACGAATAATGCAACATAACTTTTTGCTAAGGAGATGTTTACTGGTTCTTAATGCATTATTAAGATAATTTTGTACATTTTGCTCAGCATAATGTACTTCTTGACAGATGAATGTCCGGGATTTGAAATCAGCTCTTATTGGCTTAGCTGAAGTGGCAAGCAGTGCACGGATAAGAACACAAGAGCTGCTGAATAAATGTGTGCTGATGAGTCTGCTTCAGCATCTGTGTCTCTCTGGTTTAGCTAAGTACATTGTGTGCAGAGGAGAGTTGCTCAAAGTCCATGGAAGACTCGGCTGGAAACGCACCGAGCAGGAGTGACAGGACAGCGGGTCCACGCGGTGCTTGCTTGGGACTCCACTGCATTTATCCATTTCATGGGGGTTAACTCCAAAATATAATTAGTCCAGAATGCCCCTTCCAAAGCAAATACGAAAACGTAAACGAACACAAACATTAATGTTACCAAAAAGCTAAAACAAATAACTCAGTGATCATAATGACATTTAGATAGTGGTTTTAGAAGTGATTGGTTTGCTTAGATCTTTTGCTGTGACAGGTGTATAAGGCTGGGATCGTGCTCTATAACGTCCACAACAGAACTCCTCCTGAGCTTAATGATGTGGGAGGCTAGCTAAGGGACCTACCTTTTTTTTTTAATAGTCGGTATTGACTGGTCATTTTGAAATGTTTGCTTTGAAAAGGACATGCTATTTATTTTTTCTTTCCATTTAAATATCAAAAATAAAAGCTCTTGCTCCAGCTCAGAACAATAATCCGTGCAATGAATAACCACCTAGCAGCACGGCAGGTTCCCTCACTCAAATGAAGAAATATTTTCAGCTCAGGAGATTAAGTAGCCATGAAATCTACTCCTTTACCCATCAGTCTCCAAAAAACCTACCAAGTCATTATAACCTAGGGAGTAAAATTACTCTAGTATATTTTTTTTCATATACATTTCAACCACTTAAATGAAATGCAGCTATTTCAGGGGGTGGTAAGAAATGTGCCTTATTTTCTTTGCACTGGAGACTTTCACTTTGCACTACCCTCGCCTTCACCCCCTAAACATTGTTAAATCCCATAAGTGATCCCGAGATTATGCTGTTTAGTGCAGTCCCATTATTTTCAATGAAGCAGCAAGTACCATTTACATGAGCGCTGGAAAATACAGGAATCTTGCCAGGTTTGGAGGGGAAGTCAAAACTTGAACCTTGTGCCCTTTAGAGAAATAGGAGGAAAGAAAAAAACAACAAAAATTGCACTAGTTTAAAGCCACTTTAGAAATTAATCTGTATAAAATCTGTTTCACATCCACGGATCCAATGGAAGCCTTGTTCTTAAGGAAATAGCTCCTTTCCTACTCAGAGGTGTCTTCTCAAATAACACTAGCTCTGCTCTCTACATCCTTCTTTTCCTAATTTCTCCCAGGACTCCAAGGAACCCCTGATTCACATCCCATAAACCATGTCCTTTCCGTGGCCATGGGATGAGAAATTGTCCTTGTCATGGTGCACCTGCTTGGAGCTTCCTGCTGCAAGCATCAGTGAAGCCCTGTCAGCTCAGAACATCTCAGTCCAGCTCAAACTGCAGCATACAAGGTGCTTGACTGGAAATACCTGAACCCTAAAAACTTCTCAGAACTCTGTCTGGAGGTTGTTTAATGGGGAGTTTTTTTGCTGGTCATTAAAGCAGATGGTTTCAGGTCAGGTCTTTGATTGATGCAGAGTGGTGCAGTCTCAGTGACTTCAACAGAGATTTGCTGAGCTACATGGGCCAACCCTGAAGCTCTCCTCAACTGCTTACTGACAGTATGTCACACAGTAGAAAAGCTGTATTCATTAATTTTGTTTATTTATATCATTTAGGAGTAAAATATTAAATGTCTCCTCTAACCTGAGACATCCCAGACTTGTGCTTTCGGTGGATGGCCTCCTATGACCATAATTTCCAGTCAGAAGAGGGGAGCTTTGTCCGCTTCGACTGCCTTCCCACAGCCAGAAGGACAAAGTTTAGAGTTTCTACAAAAGCTCATTATAGATGAACTCTGATATATGAGTCCTGCTCTGTTAGATGAACTTACCAACAGTACCTACCCTCAGTAGATCTGACCAACAGCTTCCAGCCCTAGAGACTGGCTTCTAAATTTTTCTCTCCATCCTGTTTGCTCTTCTTTTTGGGCCTAACGCAGCCAGCTGTTATTTATCAGCCTTTCCTACAGATTTCTAGATATGGAGGCTCTATATCTGTTGCTTTCATGCTCTTGATGGTACAGTCATTTAATTCAGTCATAGGATTAGTGAATTTAAACATCTCTCACTTTATCTACTCTTTCCAAGCAAAAGAATAGATTTAAAAAAAAAAAAAAAAGTGTTTCTTAAAAAAGGAAAATCTCACAACCTACACCCAATTCTTGGATGTACAGGAGCTGCTAAATGGTCCCAAAACTTCAGGGTGATGCTTTTGTTTTTAAAGAATTACCACCAGCAGTGACCATCAGTAATGATGCCTTGACATGGAAAATAGCTAATTCAACACGGAGAAAAGTCTATTGACAGAAAAACAAAGAAAAAGACCATTTCATTACCTGATCACATCAAATCATTAGCAGAAAAAGAGGATAGCAAGGAGACAAAAATCCAGTGCTGAATGATGAAAAAAAGTCAGCAGATCAAGGTCTTGGATAAAATCTTTAGCAAGAAGGAAAAAGGCAGTGGATATTATTTCCAATTATTTTTCAAATTGGAACAGAGAAAGGAAAATAAAAACACACACACACACACACAGGCACAAAATCCCTGACTTGGTGCTACTGGAGTTCGTAGCTGGAAGGAAAGTCCTTGCTTATATTGAAGTAAAGTTCTGAAAATAAGCAAAGAACAGATTTATTGATTTTTGGTGAAGTCTGGGCGTAAAAAAGAGAAAGAATAAAGAAGTGCTCTTTGCCCGCTATGTCCAAATGACATCCCCAGTGGCCTTCTTAATGGTGGGGGATGGGAGGGGGCAGGTGCCTACCCCGGCACATGGACACAACTGCCCTTAGGCTAGGGCTAATGGTATTGGCTGAGCCGGCTCTAAGCCTCTCTTTTCTAATAGCCAACTTTCTCTGTGCGAGGAGACAGACAGATATTGATTGGTCCAAATGCCCTTGAGTTGACAACATCTGAAATGAAAATCCACACGGCTAGCGCAAACTTTCTGCAAGTGCAATTCCCGGCGTGTGATTAGGGCGCCGGGCGCCGGGCGCCGCGGCTCCTGCTCCATGGAGCCGGGTGGGAAGAGGCTCCCGAGGGGCTGCAGGACCAAGGGACGTCTCCAGAGGCAATCCCATTGCGGCAGCACCACCACCGTGGGCCTGGACGACAAAGGCACAGCTCCCAACTCTATGCGATAATTAGGTATAAATAAATAAAATATGCGTCCTCTTTTTGTTTGCTGCTACAAGGGGTGCTTTAAATATCACTGAATGATGCCGGGGAAAGCCACGTCAATGGAAGAGTTCACCTTTCAGGATAGTTGCTCCATTCATGCAAAGTCCAAGTTTTAAAATAACGCCTCCTGCACGCCAGTCTGGTTTTATTTTCTAACGACGACTTTGTTTTCAGAGTTAAAATACCACAGCTACATTCCACAAATGCTAAAGACAGGGAGCAGGGGAAGCTGGGGGAGTTTATTTGTATCTTATTAAACATTCTTTTTTATTCCACAAATTCCTCCCAAATCAATACATTGAGCGGCTGTATAAACCTTAAATAAAGCATTATTAAACTGGAAGCAGTGTTCACGTCTTAGTGGGTTATTTAGGAGCATAAAAGATACACTCTTTAGAGTCAACCTCATGCCAGGTAAAGTACAGATGGAATACACATTAAATTTATTCAGTCATTGATTTGTAATGTTGATCCTCTATGGCTTCATGTTTCTTTTCTCATTAATCTTAGTTAACCCTCTCAAAACAATGCCAGCGTCGTCGTTTGATGTATTGGAGAGCCAAGGATGCTGCTTTCGGGACTATGATTCCTGCCATCAGGAGGTCTAAAGTCACAGAGGCGGAGAATCTTGTTGGGTTGTTTTTGTGTTGAACCTGAAAAAAAAAATAAATAAAAAAGGATGTTTTCTCTCAGACGGAGAAGAAAAGCAGCAGTGCTGAGACCGGGTGTCTGGATGCTTTGGCAGCAGGGTATTAATAGACCTGCTGGAGGTCTCCAGTGGGGCCAGGGGCAAAGGGCTGTGGTGTTTGCACCGAGAAGGAAAGCGCAGTCTCCAAAAGAAAGTCACTGTAGAGAAGGGCAGAAAGCTGCAAAACAAGACCCCAATTTAGAAAAGAAAAGCTGTGTCTATAAAGTGCTAGAACATGCAGAGAGCATCTGGCCAAAGACATCTGGGGGGGAATCAAGAGCAAAGATGCATGAGGAGGAGCCTCAGTGTATGGGGGCACCATGCACATTACCAGCAGAAGAAAAAAATGAATAAATTTTCCACGCTTCCTTTTTTTCTTACGGTAATTATTTATAGATTGTGGTAGCTCTAGACTCACTTGAAGAACGGCTATCCCCTTTCACATCCGCAGAAGCTCCACTCAGCACCAAGGGGAGAATGCTTTAGCTGAAGACGTACTACGGAGTAAACATCAGCAGCAAATGTGAGTCTTGCTTTTGGTAAATCCACCCCTTGAAACTGCTCCTTCCTTCGGTACCAAGCAGGCTCTCTCATCTTTTGTCTTTTCAAATAGCCGCAATAATATTAAAACCATGCTTCACGGCAAGCAGCGTTTCTGGGTCTCTCCTAAGAGACGTGGCTGGGGATGAACAAGTGCAATTGCGTTAAAGCAGTAGGAGAGCTGGAGTCCGTGGGTTTTGTTGTGATCAGTTGACCACTTCCCAGTGGGTGCCCCTGCAGTCTCGCAGAATTACTAAACACCATTTCAAGGAATATAGATAATTCAGTCAACCAAAAAACCCAAACAAAATAACCCCAGCATAAAACGCGTTTTAAAGGAAAAAAAACCCTACTGACATCTGAAAAGTACAAAGCTGTCAAGCCAGCTTTGAATTACTCCTGGTGTATTTGGCTAGGTAAAAATCAGAGGGACACCAGCTCTTAACACACAAAGGGACTGAGAAACAGACATTTCTGCAGCCCCAGAAAACATCTGGAACAAGCAAAACTGGTTTTGCCCCCCAGTATTTAGAACATGGCCCTCCTTTCTTGCAAGCATGCCACAGCACTTTAGAGACTGAATAAAAAGGCATCATTTGGCAAGAGGGTTTGGGGAAGACATCACAGCTGCAGAACTTCCTTGCTGCCAGACCCAGGTGCGTCACATTTGCCCTGTTCCAAGCGTGGCTTTCCATGGCCCAGCAATGATTTCTAGAAGAATGTTTGTGCTCCACGACGTATTTTCTGCTAATTTTTCCTGCTGAGCCGGACCCAGCAGATAACAGCCAGGCCAGGCTCAGCATTCCCAGGCAGCTGTCTTCTCCGCTTTAGTCCCCGATCCATCATCAAAAAAAAAAAAAAAAATCCCATAAAAGATTCTCCATAGGACATTCATAGCTGCTATTGACAAGCAGGTATATGTATACATGCACAGCCAGACCGCATGCACTCTCCTTAAATACCAGCGCATGGAAAAACTGAACGATCTGTCCCTCTTATTTTATCATTATTGCACTTCTAAGACAATACGCGGCAGCCACTATAAAGAAGGATGGGGCAGGCAGGCGGCAGTAGCTGCAGGGGATCCTGAGCAAGTTGACTGCCAGGGCTGCTTACTACTTAAGAACTGATCAACTGGCCCCCAAGGCAACAGCTTAACAAGCCCCAGTAGAAGTGGACTCGAGATTTCTTCCTCTGCAAAGAAAATGAAACCATTTACCAGGTAGGACCGATGTCTAGAAACCGAGTGCAACCAAACCAGCAACGCTTTGAGCTCTTTAGAAACAGCAAGGAATTTTTAGGGCTGAATGGCTAAAGTCAAGCGTGGCTTCTTGAGACACCCAGCAGGCATGGGGATAGCACCCGGGTTTGTTCTTCTCCCTAAGCAAATCCTGCTCGCAATGTGGCCACGAGAAGGGTTCCTCCGTGCCCCCGAGGGCAGCGTTTTGCAGTGCGTGTGGTGGGGAGAAATAGGGAGAGAGCAAGATACTCGCTGCTGAAATGCAGCAATTCCTCTGGGGTGAGATGTGGCAGCTGTTTACCAGCACAAAGCAATTCCATACAGCAGTTTAGGATGGGAAATGAAGGATACTGTACTCAGTTGAAACTGCAGGGGGGATTTTCGGCAGGCAGAATTTAATTACCCAAGCTGGAATTTGGCCAGGACATCAGGGCTTACACCTCCACCCGTGTGCAAAGTGCCAGGGGACCTTTAATAGCAGCAAACGGTCAAGACGGCGGGTTAGCGTCGCATCCGGACAGCAAGAATGTTTCGCTCCCAAATTAATGAAACTTTACTAATGAAAAACTAATGAAAACTTTATCTGAAAGCTCTTGGTTTTGCAAGCTTGCAGAGGAGTTGCTATAAGAAGCAACATTTCTTAGCACGTAATTTATCCAGATCAGCGGCATGAACTCCATAACCTACTAAAACCCTCAAGCATTTCCTAGGCATCCACTGCCTAGTTCTGCCGCCCCTCGTCTTCCCGGCAGTTTGGCGGGTTTCTTTTTAGCAATTTCTCAAAAGGAAACTTGAAGCTAGAGAGTGGGTTGGCATTTTTCAATTTGTTTTTTTAGAATTGCTTTTCTATAGTTTTAATCCTGCAGCTATCAGGAGAGGTGTGAAGGAAACCCACAAGGACAAACTTAATTTGAAAATTGCAATGACCTCTTGATGACTCCCCTCGACTTCTCGAACACAGATTTATTAGCATATGTGGCATGGGACATTTCACGGTGTGTGTTACCTGCACAGCCATTCTCCACTTCAAACCTTCCTTAACTATATTCTCCGAGCTGCACTTGCAGCTTTTTCACTGCTGTTTGGTTCATCCCTCAAACCTTACATGTCCAGGTCATTATTCACCACATTTTTTTACGATGGGTACTGAAGAACTTGACAAAAGGGAGGCTGCAGGTTACTGAAACTGCTCTGTGTTCTGCTGACCAGAAAGTGTCACGTAACTGCCTGTATTTGCTACTCATTACGGACTGGTTTATGTTGAGGTTGGAGCAAGAGCTGTTTTCTGCTCTGGGCCTCTGCAGCACCTTCCACAGAAACACTCATAAACATTTTTGCAAAAAAAAAGCAGGTACTAAGAAGAGAAAGAATGAAAATATCAAACCTGGGAGAAGTGAGACATTAAAAATCCTAACTCTTAAGTGCTTTGATGGCTTCTGAGAAGGTCAGAGGCCTCAGACAGACGAAATATAGTAACCTCGAGGTCCTAAACTTTTGGAAGATCTGTGTCAGATTTTCAGAGGCAGCTTTTTGGGTTTATTAACAAGTTACAGCTTTTCTCATGTGTACTCAAACTTATCCATTGCAATCAGGCTTACAGACTACTGTCCATCACATGTTATAGCACTGCCAACCTATACAGAGGTGTAAGGAGAGTGTTTAGGGCAGTGAAATAACCTGAACAGCGCAGATTTGCTCAAAAAAAAAAAAAAAAAAAAGTAGGAATAATACAAATAAAAGCTTTCCCTCAAAATTCTCGGCGTGACTGTGCTCAGGATGCTGCAGCCGTAGGTGAGGTGCACACCACGTCTGCCAGCACCGGGAGGATTTCAATATCACAGGTGCTAATGATTTCCATCGCCGCATCGCAGAGTCCTCGGAAGGAAGACACGGGCCTGGATCAATGCGGCCATTGACCGCCCGGCTCCGTGGATGCACCGTAACACAGCCCGAGCTCAACCAGAGCCTTCCTGAGGCTCAAACCAAAGCTACAACCACGCGATCCTCACTTCGACACGCATGAACTGACTTGCTCTGTTTCCAGGGATGAAGGAGCCGGCGCCGCTGGGGCTGTCGCGAGGTGGCCGGGGACCAGGCCTGGACCAGCAGCTCCATGGAAAAGGAGGCTCTTTAGGAGAATTAACCCCAAACACGCATGGCTGCAGCGCACACCTGCACCCTTTAAAGGTATTTTGCACTTCTGAAGCGCTAGGCTCTGCAGAACATGCTGGGCTGTGGAGGCTTTATATATACTCTTAAAGCTCGCGGCAGGCCCTGGGAGATAGGAATCGATGTTCTGTTTATAGACGAGCAAACACTGATTAAACACCCTAGCAAAGGCCACGCGGATTGCCGTCCTGCCTGTTCACAAGCTGAATCCTGTTCCCAGGAAAGGCTTGGCTTGACTCCTAAGTTTTAAAACTACTCCTATGCTCTATCACAATGCAGTATCCCTCAGCGTGCAATTGTTTTGCTATGTTTTGCCTTCCTTTTTTCCATCTTTTCTTTGTTTCTTTGGTTGGTTTATTGATGTAAGATCACCCCTGCAACACCAACCACCCCGGGCACTGGAGAACAGCAGTTTGGACCGTATATCACATACACTATATATGCTATACTACATCTTCCATCCTGTCAGTGCAGCTGAGGTTCCGAGCTGTTTAGTTCAATGGAAAAGTGACCAGAAGGAGGAAACCCCTATGACCGATAAAATTAACACCCGAGTTCACTAGTAGCCAGGGGCTAGTGGGAAGCTGCAGATTTCTGATGTTCTTTGCGACAAATACTTTGCAGCCAACAATTTGCCCATCCAAGAGGACTATTCAGAGTAAATACACAGTCACAGGAACAGGTTTTAATGGAAATGAAACTCTAAATTACTTTTTCCTAAATCTTTATCTTAAACTTTGATTAACTCAGGGTTTCATCTTTTTTTTTTTTTTTTTTTTTTTTTTTTTTGTCACGAGGAAACAGGAAAATGTAATTCTATGCTAGGATATTTGTAAAGAAAAGCAAAGCAAAATCCACAGAGAAAGATTAGCACTTCAACTAGTAGAATTTTAGGGGAAAAAAAGGATTACAAATTGTGCTTTCTTGTTAACAACTTGCATCTTAGCATGATTTTTGATAAATTTTAACACAGGAAAATCCTTTAAAATGAACTGAGAGAATAAATTATCAGGGTGATGTGCAACACAGTTGCCCACGGTACAGCTGTGAACAGATTAGTGTTGTAGAATCGCTTCTTTGGTATCTGTCTCCTATATTGATTGATGGTGATGTCCTTTGGCAAATAATTAATGCAGAAAGGCATCAAAACAATGCTAGGCTTTGAATATGAAGGATGTGCTTTTCTGCTTGCTTTTTCTTTATGGGAACTGATAATTCTAATTTCACCATTAGAAAACAGATCCATCATGAGAGCCATTTCTACCACTTAATTTAGACAGCATGGACTAGTCCTAGATCTGAAGCAGAGAGACCACTTCTTGTTTGATTCCATGCAAGCCCTACCTAGTTTAAGCAAGAATAAAATAACATAACTAGGACATCTTTGAAATAAAAACAAACTTTATCTGCACTATCTTATTTAGCATACAATCATCACAAGTCTTTGGGGAACCATGTTTTCATGTAGGTTATTCTCTTAGGCAGATATTTATCAAGTAACAGAATACACTTGGTGCAAACCTCAGCACCATATTCTTTCTATAGAATGCTGAGAAATGATTTACTATGAACCCTACTACAAAAGCGTTTATTTCCTAAAAAGTCATTTGAGCCTCCTGAACTATCTGATATAATTTCAGAAATTCCCACTAAATATTTGCCTGTTATTAATAGCTCTCAGATAAGACAAAATGTTAACACATAGATATAATTGTGGTATCTACCAGGCAAAGACATGACTAGAGTCAAATATTTAGAATTTAATACCTATATATAGATGTGTTTGCACTCTTGCTTCTGTATCTTCCTTCACAACTGAAAAAATATATATACCCAATTGTAAAGATTTTGAACAGATATGAGGTGTGTTGAAACCTTTTTGAAGGCTTTAATTCTATCCCTCAAAATAAAGTTCTTGAACATTTTCACGTCTATAACTAACAGCAATTTTTTATTTTCCAGTGAAAGAATTTGGCTTAACATCATGGGTCAATCAAGTGTTTTAGTCTCAGGAGTAAGTGGAAGAAATCACTTGAAAATGGCTGGAAAAAATCTTAGTTCCAGAAGGAGTTTTGAAAAGGTGGACTCAAGGTCAGCAAAGTGCTAAATGCTGTTCCCGACTCTCGCCAATCCCTTGGTGCTCCCGTTCATACAGCAAGTTGATTAGAACAAGCAGAGCTGACTACTTTAAAGATGCCTTGTAACTGGCCACGGTGCATCTGTTAGACTCGTAAAAATAAGGGGCATTTTATGGAAAGCCAAGGCATGCTTTTGATATATCTGAGAAGGGGAAGAACATAGGCTCAACTGCCTTAGAAGATACAAATACATCAGCTATGATTTAAGTCAAAAAGATGCGTAAGCATGTCTTTTTCTTTAAAAACACTCAATTTTCCCTAAAGACCTGGAAAGCCACGCAACTTTTTGGTATAATCAAAGTAGAGCATGGCCTTTATATGACAAAACTATCTTTCAGTAGAGAAACTAGCCACACGCCAAAAGCACTTTTGAGTTTAGCTAGCTCTGCTCAGCATGCACGCACAGAGCACAGTGATCAAATTAAAGAACGTCCCAGTATTCGGAGGTGACTCTTCTGTCTAGAGAGCAAATGCTGCTATTGACCCAAATCCCAATAAACCAAAGTTATTATGTGCCAACAGGTCATTTTTATATTAAGAATAAGCTAGCATATGTAGAATTGATTACAAAAGCTAAATGCTCTAGGGATTCCCAGCACTGAAATTAAGCTCAACAAGCTCCCGGGAAGCTAAACAAATTGTCTGAATGTGTGAAGCTTTGTTAAGGCAGGGGATAGTGGAAAAAAAAGAAGAAGAGGGTATTCTAACACCTTTTGAAGTAGCTCTTCCAAAAAGATCATATATATATATGTTTCAAAAACGCTGCAAGAGATTTAAGCACAATAAAATTCCCTTATGTTTTTACCAAAATTGTTACTGTACACACAATTTATGACCTGACCAATTGGAATCACTGCATGAAAGAGATGGCCTTCTTTATCAGAAGAATAAATTACTGCAATTTATAACTTCAACTTCACAACAGTAATTTAGTAAATTAGTTACATGGGTTCATTATAATAGGTGACTGACACACAAACACATCAAACCTCATTTTCAAGTCAATATTGTTCTGTGATACAGCACAAAAATAATGGCCCAAAACTAACATCACTAGCTTTGTTAGAATGTCACCAGGTTCCTCATTTTGTCTCTGAGAATGGGGCCAAACTGATATTTACCATTTTAGCAGCATCAAAAATCATGTCAACATGCAAAAGTTTGGGGAATAACTATAACCATAAAAGATACACCTATACAAGCCTTGTTTTTCTTTGCTCACCTAGAACTTCTGCACTGCTGCTGTCTAATAAGATCACAAATGCTACGAATTCACTGCAAGCTTTTCAGTTTGCGTGGATTTCTTCTAAAATAGCAGTTGTGAGCTGAATACATGAAACACTTGGTGGTGTTCTGCGACCACATGTGCAGAAGAGGCCAGGCTAGATGACCATAACAGTCCCCGTTGGTCTTAAAAATCTATGAGTCCATTAATATATGAATCTGATATAATTTAGAAGCTTGTTTTCACAGGTCCACTTGAGATTAAGTATAAATGGTTAAGCTCTAATTGTTTTAACATCTGATATTTGTCTGGCAAATTACTTCAAAAATCAAACCGTGCCTTTCCATCCCGGTGAAAACATTTAATTACCCTAACTACTAGTAAAATTAGTTCAGTCTGGTCTCAAATGCTTTTGGTTAGTGTTAAATACTGACGTGCCTGTTTATCATCCCTACGGGTTCTAATGCTCAGGAACATTTTCCAGCTCCGTCAAGGAAAATACTCTGACGTTCACCCACAACAGAGCTACAGACCCAACTACTTGACTCTTATGATCTAGTAAGAATATTCAAAGAGCTGAAGAGTAATACAATTATTTTGAAAGCAAAAGCTTTTCGTAAGAGCTACAAACATGCATTTTTTTGTTGCATAAGCTTGAGAACTTTCTTTAAAAGCCCACAGAACAACAGCTTAAGTCAATAAAACATTTGTCAATGACAAGATACCTGCAAAGCCAGCTTTTTTTTAAAATAAGAGGAAGTAATATTTGGGCATGCCAGCAACAGAAGTTATCCTGATTATTGACAAATAACCTCTTTTTGGAGGACCTGACTGTTTTTCAACATCAAGTTTCACATGGAGAAAGTATTGGGGGTGGAAGAAATATATTTTCATGAATTCTTCACTCCATTCTGCTTGCTGCCTCTGCACATTTCTGTAGGAAAATGCTTCCACATTGAAAAGACATTTTTTGGAAGTTGCCTGGAAACTTGCTGAGCCAAGAAAGCAAGGAAGGGACCTGCCTGCTTGGTAGCAGAGTGTTGCTTCTAAAATAAGCAGATTTCAAACATCACTGTTGTATTAAGTTTTACTTACGGTTATTAATGTGAGAGTGATCGTGGTAAGCCAAGGTGGCAGTATTGGGTTCATGTGTCCATAGAGCACGTTTTCTGCATTTGTTACGTGACGATGAGAGAGGTTCTCTGAAATTGCTCTAGCACTGCAGGAGCTGGGAGTCGGGAAGTGAAATACAGCTGAAAGATAACAACCAAACAGAGTTATTGTAGACTGTGATGCTCAAACTCTTTTCAGTGGCAATGGGTATAAGTTGGAACCCAGGCAGCTCCATCTCCATGTGAGGAGGAACTTCTTCCCTGTGAGGGTGCCCGAGCCCTGGCCCAGGCTGCCCAGGGAGGCTGGAGAGGCTCCTGCTCTGGAGATCTCCCAAACCCGTCTGGATGCCACCCTGTGCCCTGTGCTCTGGGTGTCCCTGCTCGAGCAGGAGGGTTGGGCTGGATGATCCCTAGAGGTCCCTTCCAACCTCAACCATCCTGTGATTCTGCGTGATTCTGTGAAACCAGGTTTGATTGCAGCAAGTTCTCAAGTCTTCTATTTCGAAATGAGATGTAGAGCAACCATCACCTCCACTCAAGTAGAAGGCTAAATGTGAAGTTTACTGAGTTTGATGACATGAGTTATTCTTTTACATGGGCTTTATTTGCTTCCACTGCCAAATCATAGCTACAGAGTTTTCCATGAGTAACATCACCTTGAAAGCAGCTGTCTTCCATGGTACCTGGTCCTGGGAGCACATCTTCTGCTTGGCTTTATTGCATCTAGGTCAAGGCATAAGTACCAGAGGGAAGGTAGGGTGAAACACCAAACACACTTCATGCTGCTAGCAGTTCTGATCTCCTTTAGTCTCCCACCGTTGATTAACGGTGAGGGCTTCTGTGAAGGACCATTGCCACCACGCAATAGGTCATTTCCCGAGCTCAACCTTGGCAGTGTAATCAGACACATGGCATGCTTAATAGAGGTCACTTAAGACAAAGATTAAAATTAACTGGAAGTCAATAAGGGAATAATAAAGGAAAATGATCACCCTGTTGCTCCTGTGTCATAAGAGCAATCCTTACATTGCAGGCCAGGAGTTAAAAAACCGTAGTCACTGGCGATCCAATAGGCCTTCAGAAGCCCTCCAGCAAACAATTTAATGATTTCAGGTACCCTTTAAACTAAGTGGCCAATCACTGTTAAATCCTTTGGTATTCATTGTAATAACATTGATCATGATGAACTCTTTTGGTATTAATGGGGATGTAATATATACCTTTTTAATTATAGAACAAGAAAATCCAATTACCCCTTTGCCTCATCAAAGTTCTGCGCAAGCTGTGACTATTTAAACACACATTATGAAACATTTACACCGAAAGAGGGGTTTCTTTTCTTCTTTTTTGGTGCAAATCAAGGGCCAAATCCTGCTGCCTGCTGACCACTTCACTCGTTGAGGTGCCGAGGGTGCCAAGCCCCTCCATGGAGATGGTGGGCGCTTTGCAGGATCCGCTCTCCATCACCCTCAGGAAGACACAGAGGCTAATGAGCAGCTCGAGGAAGACCCTGATTAAAAAGGCAGGAAGCATTTGTTTGTTTAACAGAGTGGGAGCTGCTACGAATAGTTAGCATGGCTCGTTGGGACACAATTTATTCTGTAGAAAAAGGGGAAAAAAAAGCGGTGAGCGATGCTGTTTAATCCCGTGTGCCATAGGCTGAACTTTCCACGCTGAGGAGCCAGTTGCAGCCTCATGAGCTGAGATCCAACCCTGCTTCCTCACGGAAAACTTTCCACCAGGGGCAAGTTCTCGCAGGCTGACCAGAGAGTCCAAAATTTGAACTATTGGGAAATAAGAGCAAATTTAAATATTCACAAACTGCATCCTCTTTTCTGAGTTGATCCTCTGGTTTATTGGGTAAATGAAGCCTACAGCCACATGGGCAGCTTGGCCAATGCAGCAGCACCCACCTGTCCTGGGAGGTGAGACCAGTCCCTGAGCAATGCCCAAATTTCACTGGTCAATCAAAGTGTGTTGGCCAAACACATTTTTAGTTGTCCTTCCTAGCAATTGCCCAAGCAAACTTTCTTTTTGGAAAATACTTTTTTGGTCACTCCTTAAAACAATGTTTGTTCGCCAGGTGCTTTGTTTTGCAAGGCCCTCAAGGTGGCATGCAAAATATGGCCAAAACTTGCTACTTGGAGGAACTTGCCTGGGTTTTTCTCTTCCTTCGGTTCAAAACTACCATGAAATCGCACACAAAAGAAAATTTCAAGATGCCCCCAGTAGATTAATCTGAACATAGGTGTCCCTAATGGCAAGTGAGAATGGAGGTAGCAGAGCACACATAGGCAGGTGTGCTATCTGGCTAGGGATCAGGTGAGTTATGTAGTGCTATGCTATATAAATATACTTAAGCAATACATGCTTTAACAGCAAAATGGCATTGCAATCATGTCAGGCGGTAATTTGTAAGGTATCGCTGAACATTTATGAGCTAATTGCCAGATTTCTATAGTGCTGCTGTGACTGGAACCTGTTAATCTTGGAAGTCGCATTCAGCAAGAACAATGCCAAATTTTCACAATGCTTTAATGCTACATGAGGCAGTATAAGCTTAATAAAGATATTTTAAATGTATAAAATGCTGCGCTTTCTTTAAAAATGGTGCGATAGAAAGCCTTTCTTAAACACTATTTGAATAAAGTCTCATTACTCACAGTCCAAGGAAGTTCATTAGGAGAAGATCACTTTGGAAAGCATTCAACTAACTAGCCTTTCTTCTCAGCAGTGAATTACATTAGCTACTTCCTAGTTATTTAAATCTTGAAATAAAGGATGTAAACGCCACAGTGACATCTTAAGATCATTGGTAAGGCAGGTCTCGCATGCACAGAAATGCCCAGCTGCTCCGGAGATAAAACAGATTGATAATTAGTTGCAAAATGTAACATTTCATCGGGAATATTTTGAATAATCCAATTTATCTTTGTCGGCGGTGCAGCACGCGCCCCGTTCCCCCCATCGCCGCCACCACCTCCTCCTCCCCCCTTCCTAGGCGGGCGCTTTGTTCTTGGGCGCAGCATTAGCACCGCAGCCTCCTAATTAAGGCGCCGCGCGCGCGGCCCTGCCTT
>JAVCKT010021712.1:0-26292 GCA_032273925.1 Rhynchotus rufescens
CCGCCTGCCCGCGGACCCCACGCGCCGCGTCCCGCCGCGGCGCCCCCGGGCCCCAAGCGGGCGGCCCTGCCGCCGGGGCTGCGCCGTGGGGCCACGAGGGCGGGACGGGCCCGGGGTGCCAGCCCCCGGGATCGGCGCTCGCAGCGGGATGTGCCTCTTCTTGCCCCCCCGCCGGCTCTGCTCCCTGGGCGCACGGGGCTTTGTGGAGGGGGCTGCGGGGTCCGCTCTGCTGCTTCTCGTGCCCTGCGCGAGGGGCAGGACGGGCAGTGTGTGCCCAGGGTGGGGCTGAGCTGCACGTGTGTGAGCACAGGGTGGGCGT
Source organism: Rhynchotus rufescens (assembly GCA_032273925.1). Lineage (NCBI taxonomy): Eukaryota > Metazoa > Chordata > Aves > Tinamiformes > Tinamidae > Rhynchotus > Rhynchotus rufescens. The sequence goes on from JAVCKT010021712.1 coordinate 320, forward strand.
CTGGGCGGCCAGGGACGCTGCCGATCCCCAGCCAGTCTCTCCTCTCTACCTACAGGCTCTACCTGGGAAATCCCATGGACCCTCCTGACATTTTAGGTGTGGACTTGAGTGCTGCCAGACCCACCCAGCTCCCAGGAAGAGCTAAAAGTAAGTGGATTTTCCCTTTACCCCCTGTCTCCAGCCCCTTAGCTGCCCCAGTCTGTGCCGAGCCCAGTCTCTCCATACTGGGAGCTGTGCCCTGTCGCCGGGTGAGGGGCAGCACCAGCAAGCACCGATTTGTGCCACGTCTGTCCTCTCTGCTCTGTCTCTTGCTACCACTTGCTTTTCAGAGACCTGGGGGCACCGGCTTTTGGTGAGGCTGGGGTGGCCAGGTGCCCTCGGGACTGGCTGTGCTGTCACCCAGCCCAGCAGTGGATCCTGACCTGGGCAACTCACAGCCAGGCCACAGCCTCCACCTCGTTGTCACGTGCAGTGACATGTCACTTGTCCCCTCCATGCCTCCCTGGTGAAGAGGGAGGGCACCTGTCACAGGGGACCTCAGCTGACCATCATAGTCAGAGCCACCGTGTCCCATGAAGGACAAGGAGTTGTGACACCGTGGACGTGCTTCCCATCCCCAAGCCTGGAAACCAGGGAGATGCCACCAGCATCTGCCCCGTGCCCGTGTCTCCCCCAGCCAGTGCCCCGGCTCCCCGCTTGCTTCACGCGCTAACGCTGCCTCTCTCCTCCTCTCGGGCTCTCTCTTTCCCGCAGGGCAGCCGCCTCCGCGCCCACCTCAGCCTGCCATCCTGCTTACGAGTAAGTGGGGCTGTTCTGGGAGCCGCCAGCGCTGCTCGTGCCCCCTCTGTTCTCTCTTAGCTCCTTTCTTCCAAGGTACTCGGGGTGTGCTGTGCGCTTCTCGCCCGGGGTGGCCGCTGCCCCTCCGCTTGGCCCCGCACGGGAGACGTGGCCAGGTCCCCAGCAGGTGATGGCAGGGCCCTGCTGCCCATAGGGACCTACCCGCTGCCTCGTGACACCTCTTCTGAATCCAGGGCATGGCCCAAGCGAGGTGGCCCCCATCAGGCCCAGCCTGCGGGAGATGGTGCCGCCTTTGCTGCATGTCCCATCTCCCCACGGGCATCTCCAGGCTCCTGCCCCTGCTCAGACGTCTCCCGTGGAGGGACCAGTGGGGACTAACTGCCCTGAGGTGTTACCTGTTGGCACTTACTAACCCCAGAGCCACATGGGGCTGAGCAGCCCCCTGTCCTGGGCATGACTGTGGCACGGGCATGCGCCAGGGGAGAGGGGACGATGGTGGCTGTGTGTGATGTAGTGATGGGCAAAGCGGGACCTGGATTCCCCAAGCCATAGCATGGAAGAGGGCAGGTCCTGCCCCAGGAGTGGCAGGGCAAGACTGTGACAGCCCTGCAGCCAAGGGGCTTAAATGGCAGCAGGGCAAGAGGTTACTCAGGTTGCTGACGTGTTGTGGGGTTGGGCGAGTTTTTTGGATGTTGGAGTTTTGCTTTGGGAAGGATTGCAGTTGGGGTCTTGGGGTTGGAGATGTTCTCCTACAGCTGTTATGTGCCTCGGGATCTCCAGAGACAGCCATCCCCTTCTGTCACCCCAAGGGGGTGCCGAGGGGTTCGAGGACCTGATGGCCTCCTCACTGTCCTCTCCGCCCCATCCTAGAGCCCTCCTACGACCCGGTCAGCGAGGAGGACGACGGGCTCTCTGCCGGCCTCCGTAAGCTCTGCCTGAAGAAGCCGGGCCCGGGCAAGGGACTGCGGCTGGCAAAGCCCTCGGCCCGGGTGTCGGGCACCAAGGTGAGCGAGGGCCCGCCGGGCGGCGAGGTGACGCTCATCGACTTCAACGAGGAGGTGCCGCCGCCGAGCCCGTCGCCGACCGGGGAGCTCCCGATGTCCTTGGTCTCCAAGCTGGCCATGGAGGCCTGCTCGCTGCTGGACAAGACCCCCCCGCAGAGCCCCACGCGGGCCCTGCCCCGGCCCCTCCACCCCACGCCCGTGGTGGATTGGGATGCCCGGCCCTTGCCGCCGCCGCCGGCCTACGACTACGTGGCGCAGGACGAGGACGACTTCGAGGTGTGCTCCATCAACAGCCCCCCGGGGCGGCGGGGCAGCCGAGCGGGACTGCCCAAGGCCCGCGAGCGGGGCGAGACCAACTACGGCTTCGTGGATGAGGGCGACAGGGCTGCGGTGCTGGAGGACAACCTCTTCCTGCCGCCCAAGGAGGCCAAGCAGCCCAGCCTGACGCAGACCACGGAGATCTTCGAGGAGCTGCAGCAGGAGTGCATGAAGAGGCTCAACGTGCCCCTGGGCACGGCCGCCTTCGCCGCCGCGGCCCCTGCCGAGGACAAGCCGCAGATCCCGCCCCGCGTGCCCATCCCGCCGCGGCCGCTGCGCAGGAACGAGCCCGGCCGCTGGTCGGGGGAGCTCTCGCCGGCCTCGGGGGGCGAGGAGGACCGGCCGCCGCAGATCCCGCCGCGCGACCCGCTCTCGCAGCCCACCTCGCGCACGCCCAGCCCCATGGCTCTGCAGGTGGGCTCCCCGCAGCAGCGCGCCACGCTCTGCTCCTACCTCTCCACCTCGCCGGGGAAGCCCATGCCCACCACGCAGAGCTTCGCCCTCGACCCCAAATACGCCACCCCTAAGGTCATCCAGGCGCAGGGGAAGGACTGCCCCAAGGGGCCCTGCATCCTGCCCATCGTGAAGGATGGGCAGAAGGTCAGCAGCACACATTACTACCTGCTGCCTGAGCGCCCGGCCTACCTGGACAAGTATGAGAAGTTTTTCAAGGAGGCCAAAAGCCCCGAAGAGGTTCCAGCTTCCCGCGTGGTAACCACAGCCACCGTGCGGCCCATGGTGCAGCAGCAGCCGGACTACAAAGCCAACTTCTCCTCCAACAACAGCAACCCTGGTCCCAAGTGTCTGGTGAAGGCTTCCTGCAGCCTCCAGAAGATCGTCTATGATGGGCCGGACGGCTACCGCCCCTCTGAGAAGATCCGGCTGGTAAGTGGCTTTTCTGGGGCTCTGCAGGTCGTATGGGGCAGGATGGCTCTTGTCCTGGTGGCACGAGTCCACAGCCACGTCCGTGCCACAGGCTCGCTGCACCACCTGGGCCAGAGCTCTCCCCAGCCTGTCCCTCAGCTTATCCACGTCCAGACCCAAGGGACACTGGCTACAAGGGCTCTTCAAAGATACTGCAGTGCAGAAATGTCTTTGTAGTGCTCAAGTGGGGATCAAACACCTTTTTAACCTGCACCCTTTTAACCCCAGGGCAGCCTGTGGGCCACGGCTCCAGCTCCAGGCTGGCCACCACAGCCAGGCATGGAGTGGTGGCTTTGGTTCCTTTGGGCTTGGAGAGTGAGCAGGGCTGGATTTGTCCCAGCTGGGGAGTTTGTACCTAAGCCCAGGGGATGGTGAGTGCAGGGGGCACCTCCAGCTGGGCTGGGGGTACAATAAGGGCTCGCCCCTGTCCCAGACAGGACGGGCACATCAGGATGTGCCAGACAGCTGGCAGGCAAGGGTTTGGGTGCAGGATCTGTACACCCCAAATCTCACCGTGCCATGCAGGGATTGCTCCCAAATAGGGGCAAGAAAGAGGCAGAAATCCCATGGGATTCCAAAGTGCCTGGCCTAAACAGCAGTCCCCCAGCCAGGCCCAGCTGCTTCCAACTGACAGTGCTTCCCTGCACCAGAGGTGTGGGGCGGATCTTGTCCTGATGGGACCCATGTTCTAGCCATGGGACCCTCGCTGCCCTGGGGGCTTGGTGGGACAGCGGGTGCCCTGGCAGCAGGCAGGCCGTGGCGCGCGGTGGCAGTGACCTTCTGCAGGTGCAGGACATGGTGCACGGCGTGACCACGGAGGAGTGCCTGACGGCGCTGCAGAACCACGGCTGGAACGTGCAGCGCGCCATCCAGTACCTGAAGGTGGGTGCTGCGGCAGGCGACGCGGCTGCCCCGGCGCGGGCAGCGCCACGGCCCCTCGCCCACGCTCTGCCCTGTCCCCCCGCAGGTGGAGCAGCTCTTTTGCCTGGGGCTGAAGTCCCGCGTTGAATGTCACCGCGTGCTGGAGATGTTCGACTGGAACCTGGCCCAGGCCAGCTCCCACCTCCTGGATCCCTGCAGCACGTCTCGGCACAAGTAGGTGCCCAGGAGGTGCTGGGAGCCAGGCGGATCTTTTGGGGAGGGTCTCCCAAGCTATGCCGGCCTTGAGCCGCTCTTGGGCAGCCTCTCCAGAGCTCCCATCCTCTCCTCCCCTTGCAGGCGGTGACAGCGGGACCTGGGTGAGCTACGTCGGATCTGGAGCGGGCATCTCGCCGTGGAACTACCGCGCACTGTGGCCACCCCTATCCACACAACCTGCTGCTGGACTCTGGCCTGAGCCCTGCCTGGGGGACAGAGGTGCCCCGAAATGGAGCCTGCCTAGGGTTTGGGACTTGCCGTGACCCCCATGCCAGGGTGCCCCCGCCCTGGCTCTGAAGATGGTCTCCGTCCCCCAGCCCATTGTTGAATTGTTTTTGTAAAGAGAAATGTAATTTTAATATATATATATATTATATATATATAAAAATATATAAAAATATTCTATGGAGAGGAGGAAGGTGCCTGTGCCGATCTCCTGGGTTCGTCCCTGCTGGCGCGTGCAGATCTGATGGTCCCTGTGTCCTTGTACCCTGCAGTGCCCAGCCAGCACAGACCGTGCGCCAGCTCTCCTGTGCCCGCGGCCAGGACCATCCTCCCGTGCCTTGGGGCTTCCTGCTTCCCGGGAGGATGTGAGTCCGTGGCACCTGGCAGAGGGATACAGACACAGTAACAGCAGCTTTCCCCAGGCTCAAGCCACGGCCTGGTCATCAGGTACCTGCATCCCTCACCCCCTGCACAGAGCGGTCCTGTCGCTACCATGGCTCACAGGGTGCCCCCCAGGGCTGGCAGCAGGACATGGGCGCCTGTGGAAGGTGAGTGCTGGAGGTGCTGCCAAGGGACGCTCCTCCGTCCCGCCATGCGGAGGGTCGGCAGAGGCAGCGCCGCTGCACGGCAGGAGCTCTCCCACGAGCAGAGCCATGTGCCGGGGCAGCCCTGCTGCAGGGCAGGGGATGCCCAGTGGTGGCCACACGCCTTGGCTGCCCAGCCAAGACCCAGACTCTCTTGGTGCCCCCAGGCCACCAGATGCCATGAGCAGCCCCTAGTTGCACTCGCTTTGATGACTCCTGGGGCAAGCGTGTCCACCAGGCCCAGAAATGCTTGAACTTGTCCCAGTCATACACCTGGGCCCCATGCTGGAGGGCTGGGCACTCTCGAGCCCCGCCGGCAGCCCCCGCCATGCCCCAGGCAGGCGGCGCAGCCCTGGCGCCCGCGGGGCTCCTGCCGCCCCCTCGGGCCGCCGCGGCGCCCGCGGCAGACGGGCCCGGAGCCGCCGTGTGACTCATGCCCGCTCAGGGAGTGGCGAGACCTGCATCTCGCCCCCACCCACGCGCGTGGCGGCCGGGGGCCCTTGTGCAACCGGATCCCCCCGCGGAGCCGGGAGTGCTCGGCGCCCGCCGGGAGGCACCGCGGCAGCGCTAGCCCAGCTGAGCGGGGCACAAAACCCCCTTTGCTGCCCGGAACCGAGGGCCGGGTCTGCGCTGCCGCTCCCCGAGGTGCCGCCTTGGAGGGTCACCGCACAGGTGGCCTCTGTGCGGGGGAAAAACACCCAGGTCCCCAAACAGGCTGGGCCCCAGTGTCCCCAAACATGCCAGGTGCCAGTGGTGCGTTTTCCCCCGAGCGGAGCCCGTGTGCGCTGCAGAGCCTGCAGGACCTGCACGGGCTCCTCGGGGCCTGGCCCGCGTCCAGGTGCCAGGCACAAGCTGCCAGCGCCTGGGAGCGATCCCTGGCGCGCTGGGGATGTCGGCTGGGGTAACGCGATGGCACTGCCGGATCCAGCGCTGAACTGCCGTGCTTCGGCGCGCTGGTGTCACTGCCGTGGCAAAATAGCGTCAGTGAAGCCCCCCAGGCGTTACCACGGGCTCCCCCACCTCCAGCCACCCCAGGCGCACGCGGAGGCTGGAGCGTTGGAGCCGGAGCGTTGGAGGAGAGGCTGCGCCAGGAGGGCTCACGCCCGGTGAGTCTCGGGGCTCCTCCTGGGCACCTCTCCGGGTGGCGCGGGGCAGCCCGGGGCCAGCGCGGCCGCTCGGGGCCGTGTCACCGCGTGCACTGTGCAGCCCATCTCCGTGTCCCCTCCCCAGCAAGGGCGATCAGGCCTTTCAGAGCATGGGCCTGGGGAGGGCTGGTGGGGCTGCCGTGCGCAGCCTCGTTTTCCCTATCTGTGGTGCAGCTTTTGTGATACTTGCCTCTGTTATGTGGCTGCCAGGCAGGAGGGTTGCAGAAGCAGCAAGATGTAATGCTGTGCTTGACTTTTTTCCTCCCTTAAAATGATTCTGGCGGTGGATAAGCAAACATTTGCTTGCTGCAAGTGCTCCCACCAGGTCCAGCAGGGCCTTTGCACGCCAGGGTGTGCGTGTCCGTCCTTTCCCTTGTTTAAGGTGACCTGTGGAGCAGAGGAAGGCCCAGCCCCAAAGCACCCATGGGAGAACAGCACCCTTCCCCCCTGCACCTGGGTTTGCGTGGGCGTTTGCAATGGGACGCACTCGATGGCGCAGATAACCCGCTGCACTTAATGACTCCATTAAGGTGATTAGCCCTTAATGCGACGACCTTTGTGGTGCTCTGGGAAACGCTATCGAGCAGAGCTGAGCGAAACGAGGGCTCTGCGTGGCTCTGACGGAGACGCCGCTGCGGAAGCCCCCGGGGATGGGGAGGGTTGAGGGACCCCGAGGCAGCGGGGAGCCGAGCGGGAGCGCTGCTCGCTTCCTTGTTCCTCCTTGGCAGCCGGCCCGTCGCTCACGGGGGTTACCAGCCGGGCGGCCGTGCGTGGCCGGAGCCGGCAGCAAGCAGGAAAGCGTGGGCACGGGGCTGGCACCTGAGCCTGCGGCTGCGCTGGGCCCCGCTCCTGGGGTCCTCCCTGTGCCCCGGTAAAAACGGGGCTATGATACTAAAGATGAACCCAACCTTGAGGTGTTGACTGCAGGACCTTGTAAAGGTGACAGCTGTGGGTCCCACCATGGTGCCGTCCCTCCAGCACGCCCAGCACACTGGCACTGTGTCCCCAGTGCTCACCGAGCTGGCAGCAGGGGCCAGCGGGAGCCTGGCACCGCGTTGCACCCATGGTGCCCAGACCCATAGCTCTGTGCTCCCCAGCACGCTCAGCATGCTTGGTGCAGAGAACTGGCAATTTGGGAAAGGCTCGAAGCGTTTGCAAGATGACGGAGCCGGTTGCTGGCCCAATGGGTCCAAATTGCAGCCAGGCCCCCATGGCAGCACCCCGGGGCTCCGGCACCGGCACGAGGGAGCGTGAACGCCGTGCCGGGGCCGTGGCACGTGGCATCCAGCTCGGTGGCTGTGCTGCGGGGCGGCAGTGGAGGAGGGCCCAGGGCTGGGAGTGTTTCGGTGCCGGGAGCCCGCCTCATTTCATCGGAGCGGGAGAGCTGCCAGCCTCATTCCAGCGGCCGGAGGAGGCGACGCCGCTCCGTCGACGCCGGCAGCCCGCGGGGCCCCGCGCCATGCGCCGCTCCCGCCCGCTCGCCCTCTGGGGCTGGCTGCTCTGGGGGCTCTGGGCGCTGCCAGGTAAGCGCTGGGGTCGCGGCGCGCGCGGCTGCCTGGCAAGCTGGGGCAGATACCATCTCGGTTACGGGTGAAGGGCTGCGATCGGTTGCTCTGCGCGTCTCCAACAAAGCCCCAGAGCCACGGCTAGGCTGTTGTTTCGGTAACGGGTTGCCAGAGCAGCAAACAGAGGCACGAGCGGCTCTGCTCCTTCTCGGGAGCCTGGTGCGGGGCTCTCCTTGGGCACCCCTGGGCCGTCTCTGGAGGCATTGGCCTGGCCGGGGTGGCAGGGGCAGCTGCCCCTCCGCTCGCCCTCCCTCCAGGCATCTTGATGTGCCCTGTGGGCTCTCCCAGGTCACGGCTTTGGCCCCAGGAAGGAGCAGTGGAGCAGGCAGGGACCTCTAAAGTGGGCTGGTGATCAGCGCAGGGCTTGGGGATGGGATGGAGCGTGTCCTGCTGAGTCTGCTGGTGCTACCAGCGAGCACCCACCGGCACCTAAGCGGGTGCAGAGCAGGGGCAGTGCTGGTGCTTCTGCCCATAGGTTTCACGGCCCTGTCCCCACTCCCGGTGGGTGTCAGGAGAAGGAGAGGTGTTTGCAGAGTTTGGGCTGTGACCAGAGGGGAACGGGCAGGTGCCGGGTGTCCCTAGTGGATACGGGCCAGCCCAGGGACGCTGCTGGCGGCCACATCTCAGCTGAGCGGGAAGTGCTTTCCAGGAGAGACTGCCCCCTCACCCACAGAGAAAGAGGTTCCAAGGTTGAGGGGGGGGACCCAGTAAAACAAGCCTTGGAGCGATGCCCCCACTCCCCAAGAGCTGTGGGCGTAGGGTGAGCTCTCTTGGCTTGTGTTTGGCTGGGACCTGGCCAGCGAGGTAGGGAACACGGCTGGTATCAGGGCAGGAACCAGCCGTGCAGGTGGCATGTGGCGTTTGGGCACCACCTTCCTTGTGCAGCGGGGATGAGGGACAGGGTGCGATGGGGAGGCAAAACACCAGCTGGCTTCTCCTGCTTCGCCCTCGCCAGCAACCTGGCAGCCCGGCCACTGTCCCATCTCTGCAACGTTGCCTTCGGCAGGGTCAGCAGCAGATCCCGACGAGCCACCCCACATCCCGCTGCCCAGAGGAGGTGTGGACGGCTCCTCTGCCAGCGGCTCGGCAGAGCAGTCCTCGGCAGAGCCCAACAGCATCGTCCCGGGGGCTGACGGCAGCGCCGGTGCCAGGCTGCCTGCAGACGAGTCCCCCACCGAGGCCAGACCAGGAATGTGCGAGGCAGCAGTGAGCCAGCCTGCTCCGCACCAGCCCTCTGCCTCCAGCCGGACCAGCTCTGGAGACGGCCAGGGATCGAGTAATGCCATCCCTGCAGCAGGTAACGCCAGCCCAGAGCCGGTGACAAGGACATCCCTGCCCACTGGGAGCATTGCTGGTGCTCCTGCAGGTAGGACCGTCTTGTCTCTGCTTGCAGGTGACGTGGTGGTGCAGACTGCAGGAGCACTGGTACCAGCTGGGAGCAGCAAGGTGCAGGAGGTGCTTCCCAGTACAGCAGCTGCCTCTGGGGTCACTGAGGGTTTGGCAGTATGGGACAGCCCCCAGGCAAGGGCAGGGGTCTCCTCCAACAGCCCTGTTGGCCACCCGACCGATATCCCTGCAGCTCCTGGCGCCCCTGGGCATGGGCAGCCTCTGTCCCCTGCCCCAACAGGGCACATGCCAGCTCTTGCTGTGGAGAGCAGCGGTGTTGATCTGGCCACAGCCACGTCACCCATGTCACCTGTGGGTCTAGGCATCCGCACCAAAGAGGGGATGGACAACCCATCGCCATCAAACAGTGCCAGTGCTCTTGAGCAGGCCCAGGAGGTGTCTAGAGCAACTCTGGAGAGCAAGCCTGGAGAAGGGGCCCTGGGGCCGACTGTCCATGTGCTAGAGGGAATCACAGTGGAAGGTGCTACAGGCCCAATGAGAGAGACCATCCCAGAAAGAGGTGGAGACACGTCCCTCCCCAGTGCACAACCCCGCACTGATCAACCAGTGCTGGGGGCAAAAGTCTCTTCCCTGGTCCCTGGCGAAGCCTCCAGTGCCGATGGGCTGGTCCAGCTGGATGATGTTATCACTGAGGAAGGGATGCTGGGGACAACACCATCCACAAGGCTGTCTCGTATCAAACATGACATGGAGATGTCACCTTCTGCTGTCAGCAAGGACACTGCGGTGCCCCATGCAGCTGCGGAGCTCCCATCCCAGGAGGTCACGTCAGAGGTGGACAAGGGCACCTCCCCGGCCACCACAGGGGCTGGTGTCTCACTTGCCTCCCCTCTGCCCCCAGGCAGCCCCATGGGGCTGACCACAGGCCCAGACAGCGATGCTGCTGTTCCTGCAACGCCAGCACCCCTCGTGCCATCGCCTCACACAGCGGCAGCAGGAGCAGAGGGGGTGACGCCACCTTTTGCAGATACCTCGGGTGCCTCCTCAATGAGAGCCGCTGTCCCCAGCAGCGGGAGAGCAGGGCCAGGGACACCTGCCTTACCCGCAGCTGGCCGCGATGCCTCGCAGGAGACCCTGACACCCCCTGCTCGGCCACCTCCATCTGTCCCCTTCGCAGGCGCCGGTGGTGCCACAGCAGAGCTGGCAGCAAGAGCCTCCCCTGTCCCATCAACCACAGAGCCAGGCAAAGGAGAGACATCGACTGCCCGCAGTGATGCCGTCCCTTGGCAAGGGGACATGTCCACATCCCCACGTGAGACAAGTGTCACTGCTGGGGATGAACAACCTAGAGGCAGTTATGGTGCCCCTCTCCATGGAACTGCGCCCAATCCAGACCCAACAACGACAGCCACTGGCGGAGGCCTCGCTAATCCTGCTGGTGATGCCTCCTCTTCAAGCCCAGAGGCAACTGCTGTGAAGCCTGTCCCTGCTGGGTCATTTCTAGCCCCAGAAAATGCCACCGCGGAGCTGGTCCACAGCAGGAGCAAACCCTCCTCGAGAGCAGTGACCGGCACTGCTTCCCTGGGGACCACGAGCACCCGGATGGGGATGGATACACCACTGTACACCAGCGCAGCTGGAGACACCCCGTCCCGTGGTGCGACACTTCCTGATGCTTCCAGTACCCCTGCTGGGCCAACAAGGAGCTTTTCCACAGCCTTGCATGGCGGTCCCCCTGCTGAGCCCGTCCTGGGCACGGGGTCCTCCCTCGGAAACCCCACTGGGGCTCTGCCCACCACAGCGGCCCTTGCAGGCCCCAGCGCTGCCCTGTTGGAAGCAGCTGCAGGTGGATTCTCCTCGGCAGGACCCAGGGCAGCGACGTCCTTGCCCCTTGCTGGAACCAGTGCCAGGAAAGCACAAGGAGATGCATCCTCTGGAGCCACGGCAGCACCTTCCCTGGGCAGGTACGGCGAGGTGAGCAGCTCCACCACAGACCTCGGCACCGTGAGCCTGGTGCGTGAAGCAGCACCAGCTTTTGGGAATGGAGCTGCCAGGGAGGGTCCAAGTGTGCTCCCTGCAGCAGCGGGCAGCTCCCCCGGGCCGGGCATCGCGACACCCTGGGACACCAGCGCTGCGCCGGCTCCACCAGACCCATCTCCCGGTGCTCCAGGGCCGGCTGCAGACTCACCACTGCCATCGGCCAGCATCACGAGCGGCCCTGCACCGTCTAAGGTGCCTGGGGCAGGACTTGTAGCCCTGGGACAGGACTGGGGCAAGTCAGCTCTCCATGGGTCTTTGCTGCTCCTCACGCCATCCACAGACACGACTGTCCCCTTTTTAGCCACTGACAGCAGTGACCCAGACCTGGGCTCTCCTGCAGCCACGGCCAAAGTCTCTGTTGGACACTCCCTGCCAGCCGGGAAGGTGACTTTTAACCCAGCCACAGCTGCTTTGGACACGGACACTGGGACACTGCAAGTGCCTCAACGCTTCTCAGGCTTGCAGAGGGGTGTCACCGATGAGCCAGTGTCACACACGTATGTGCAAGGCCCCCATGGCACCAGCCCACCGCTCACCTACCGCAGTTTCACTGTCACCCCCGTTGGGGATACATGGTCACACATAGCTGACATGGATCTGGAAGAGGAGTCTGGAGGTCTGAGCACAGGCGGAGCAGTTGCAGGACCCAATGTCTCTGTCCCCAGCCCTGGGAAGCTGCATAATCCTGCAGTGTCCCCTCCAGCCCCCAGCAGTTTTGCTCCCATTGCTGTTGAGGCAGAAACAGCTTCTGAACCCCTGGAAGACGCAACCACAGCAGCAACAACCATCAGCCTCGCAGCAGCAGCTGCCACCCTGGAGATGGCCAGAGCCAGCAGAGCCTCTGCATCATCACGTGCAGGCATCGCACCTCTTCTGGATGAAAGTCCCACCAAAGGGCCACCTCTGGGGACATCCCTATCCAGCAGCACCACAAGGACAGCACCAGGCATGACGCATAGCTCGACCACCTTGCAACCAGCACTGGGCAGTGATGCCCCACGCGATGCCTCCCCTAGCCCGGACAGCACCACCACTGCACTGCCTGCAGCCTCCCCAGACTTGGCCTCGGAAGAGGACCCTGTGACCAGCATGACCCACCTGTCACCTCGCGACACCCCGGTGCAGAGGGCAGCCAGCTCTGTGTCTCCTGGGGCTGGAAATGCCATAAGCAAGTCGGCCATGGGCCCTTCTACTCATACAGACACAGCCACTTCAGAAACAGCCTCAGCCTCAGCCATGGGAAGGTTGTTTCTCGTCACCAGCGACTACGTCACCCACCCAGCTATGAGCTGGACAACATCTCTGCAGAGTCACTTTGGGGCTGAGCCAACACCAGAAGCACCAGATGTACCAGCTGTTGCCCATGCTGCTGATGATGCAGGGCCACCTCCCAGTGAGGCGCTCCCCAGGACTGAGCCACCACCGGAGCCGCCCACCCCAGGGGACGATGCTCCCCAAACGAGGTCCCCAGCAGAGGTTCCTCCCCTGCCTCTCCAGGGCGCTCGCTCTGCTGTGCCAGTCTCAGCAGACCCCAGCCCGGTGTCACACGTGTCCAGTCCACCCCCTGGCACTGCTGCCACCCCAACACCCCCACTGACATCACTGACAGACACCAGAAATGCAGCCACGGAGGGAGCCAAGGACAGGTCCCAGATAGCAGGAGACAACAGCACCGTGCAGGCAGCTGAAGACTCCAACTTAGTTGCAAATGCAGCAGAAGGAGCCTGGGTGAGCAGGACAGACAGCAAAAACACCTCTCCTGGGCCAGCTCCGCATACATCGGATCCCTCTGGAGCCAGCGGTGCCCCTCAGCCACACACGAGCCAGAGCGGTGGCACTGCTGAGCGGGCAGCAGATGTGTCCTACCCAGGTGCCAGGGAAAGGGCAGCGGAGCCGACCCCAGGACTGACCCTGTCTGTCACTACAGGGACTGAGCCGGACACCAGCAACGCGCCCCCAGTGACACGGTCCTCCCCCAGCAGCAGCAGCACCATGACAGGTCTGTCCTCGCTGGCAGTGCCCAGCCCCACTGCGGAGCTCTCTGGAGCGCCTTCCCTGGCGCTCATGCCCAGCACGGCTGAGCCAGGGGACAGCGTATCCTCCCCCGTCCCCAGCAGCACCAGCCCCATGGTGGTGGCATCCTCCAGCATCCCCAGTGACAGCGTGACCGGGACAGCAGTGGGGTTAAGCGAGAGCAGCCTCAGCATGGCCACATCCTCCTCTCCCACCCCAAGCGGGGCCAGCGTGGAGCTCGTCACAGCAGCCACCTCCTCCCGCAGCACCTCTCCGTCACCAGTGGAGCCCAGTGGAGCGCACAGCAGCAGCGAGCCCTCCACAAGGTCCTCCAGCCCAGGCAGCGACAGAGCCCGGGATGAGCCCTCGGCTGGGGTGTCCTGGCCAGGCACAGCCGCAGCATGGACAGGTGCCCTCAGTACCACCACCCCGGCAGAGACCACCGCATCCTTCCCGGGTCCCTCTGAGAGCAGGGCTGATGGTGCGGCATCCCTCGCCAGCAGCGAGGACACCGCTGTGTCCATCACCGACACCACTGCGTCCATCACCGACACCACCGCGTCCATCACCGACACCACTGCGTCCATCACCACCACCACCAGCACAGAGATGAGGACCAGCATGACATCCCCCGTGCCAGCCGCCGCAGTGCCCTCCGCAGCCCCCCAGCACACCGCCACGCTCCCGCCCCTCAGCCTGCTGCCAAGCCCCGGACACCTCGGCACGGTGTCAGCAGAGGAAACGTCCTCCCCACTCACCTCCAGTTCTGCCACTCAGATGGCAAGGGGCACGACAGCCCCCGGGGAGCCACCGTCACGCACGGTGCCACCGAGTGTCAGCTCTACAGACACGGCCGTGGTGGCCGTCACCGCCCAGGCAGCCCTGGGCACCCCCTCCCTGACGACAAACAGGCTGACGTCCACAACAAGCTCTCTGCGTGGGAGCCCTGCCTCTGCGGAGGCCGCAGTGGGTCTGTCCTCCCCGGGGACCCGCCACCTCTCAGCCGAGTCACCGCGACAGCCGGCAAGCTCCACAAACAGCAGCTCTGTGTCCGATGGAGCAGGCAGCGCCTCACCCGCCCGCCCCACGGCCACCTGGCTGCCACCAGGCACAGCCCCTTCCAGTAACGTCGTCACCATCACTGCAGCTGGAGCACGTGGTGGGGAGGCCTCCACAGCCAGTGGGACAGCCAAGATGTCAACTGCCAGAGCAGAGTTTGCCGTGACCGAGGCCATCGGTGCCAGCCCTGCCCTGTCCCCTGCTCCAGAACAACCCATCACGAACAGACAGACAGATAGACATGCGCGATCCGGCTTCGGTGGTGTTGACTGGGGAGATGAAGGTGCAAGCCCAACTGCAACAGCTCTCAAGGGGCTTGCTGCTTCCCTACCTGCACACGGTGCTGCTGAGGAGACCGCTCTGACAGAGCCTGGTAACGCAGCAGCTGGGGAGAACACCAGCCTGTCACCTGCTCCATTCACTCAGAGAGCTACAGCTGAGCCCACCACCACCATGCCTACAACCGTCAGCAAAGACGCTACAGGTGTGTCGTCAACAGCCCTGGCTTTGCCTGTCTCTACCCCTTCACTGACCGAAGCAGCAAGCAGCAAATTGGAATTAATCACGGACCGTGTCCCAGCTCAAACAGCCCCCAGGATGGTCTCTGGGGGAAACAAGCTGTCAACCAGGCTACCTTCCCTGGTCACCACCAACACCCCAGCTCTGGAGGGGCCAGGCCAGCTCCAGACCACACCTGAGGCAGCGACTGTGGCAATGGGAGCAAGAGATGTAGGTGCAAGCACCTCCCAAACCAGCAGCACTGCACTGGCAGCCGGAGCACCACTGGCTGCTGCCAACAGGACAGCAGTAACCCCACACCTTGGTCCTAGCACCACTAGCAGTGGATCAGGAACAACTGTCTTATCTCCTACAAAGCACACCACTGTGACAGAGCCAACCGATGGGTCCTTGGAGGTGCCTGATCCCAGCCATGCCGTCGTGGTGCCTGGTACACCTTTCTCCAGCAAGCAGAGTACAACAAAGGAGCCAATGACCCAGCCATCATCTGTTCTTGGTGATGGCACAACCACAGAACCAGCACCATCCCTGGCAGTCAGATATGCAGCACCCAAGCCAACAACAGGCTCTTCTTCTCCCATGGCTGTCAACAACTCTAGGCCAGACCAGGCATTGAGCACGTCGCCTTCTGTCACTCAAAGGTCCCAGGGACAACCTGTCTCAGGGGGGAAGACAACTGAACCTGCCAGCAGCAGCTTAGCCACCATCGTTCATGATGTCCCAGAGAGGTCAACCAGCCGAGTTTCTTCTCCTGCTTTTGCCACCATGACCAGCCCCATTGACGCACACCTGGGAGACAGCACAGCTCTGCCCAGCTCTCCTGGTGCCCCAAGCAGGCTGGTGCTGCCAACGGCTTCCCCCGGGCCTGGGGCCACAGGCAGCACTATCACAAGTCCCCTTCACATCCCCAGTGATGCCTCAGCCAACGCAGCAGCCACAGCAGCCTCCGCTGCAGTCCTGAAGAGCAATGCTGCAGGGGCAGCCGGGAACGAACCCCAATCCGGGGCGCTCCCCACACTCGCCAAGGGCCTCACCACCCCGCAGGAGGGTTTGGGGACTTTCTCTGTCCCTGGCACCCCTGCAGCTGGGGCTGTCCCTGCAGCAGGTGGCCGTGCTGGATCGCAGCCTGCATTCAGCACCGTGTCCATCCTTCCTGCCTCTGCTGCCAGTCCAGAGCCAGATACCATGGACAAAACCAGCCCCTCACCAGCTCTGCTCGTGTCAGCAGGAGCGGGAAATAGAGTGACCAAAACAGGGCCCGCAGAGAGCATCACCCCCGCGCCTGGAACCATCGTGGCCATCTCACCACGCATCGTGCTGCCCGTTGCACCCGCAAGCCCAGTGCATCCACCCGCAATGGAGGGCGACTCGGAGGAGGACGAGGAATCCCTCCTGGGAGGCAGCACCACAGCACCGCACAAGGCACCGGCAGCCACCAGCCCCACCACGGCTCCTGCCTTTGGGATGCAGAAAGGACCAGCCACGGCCCCCAGGGCCTCTGCCCACGCCATCCCTAGCCACGGAGATCCCATGCTTACACTCCCATCTGAGCCCCGGCCCACCCTGGGGCTCAGCAGTGAGTAGATTTTCTTCCTTCCTTTTCTTCCTAAGGCAGAGGACATGAGGGAGAGGCTGGCCCTACTGAGCTGCTGTGACTGCCTACGACATGGGACAGCCCATCTGCAATAGGCACCGGGCTGGGGGATTGATAGGAGAAGGTGAAATAGGGAACATGAGAGCAGGGCATCTCACCTGACTCACACATACTGCTTCCCCCTGCCTGGGAAGCCCAAATACCCTGCGGTGGAGAGTCCCTTGTGCTTGCATGAAACTTTGCAGGGATTGCACCCCCCTGACCTCATATAAAGGCCATCCTGAGCCAAGGTCCCCTCTCCATCCCCACTCAGCCCAGTGCCAGTGCCCACAGCCAGTCAAGTCTAAACCCTGCAGACAATGTTGTCCCCTCTCTCCTCTCCTCTCCTCTCCTCTCCTCTCCTCTCCTCTCCTCTCCTCTCCGTGCATTTTTGTCTGATCTTTCACACCTCAGATGAGGAAAATCATTTAAGTACCTGCTCACAGATGAAATCCCTGAGTTGGGAAGGTAGGATTCTTTACAGGACATCATAGAGACAACGGATGTGGAGGATTATGCCAGGGCTTGCATGCCTTGGAGATGTGAAAAGTGGAATGAACTTGTTTTTAGTTTTCTATTAATCACCTGCTTGTATTAGTTCCAGCTGTGTCGCTATACCCTTATGGCACGGAGGGAAATGACAGAGGATATGTTGAAAGGAAGGTGGACTTTAATTCCCCGCTGTTCAAACCAGAGATTGGATTCCCTTTTGGGAAAAAACTGCATGAGTCTCTCTACGTGAGTATTTATGGCTGCAAAGCACGAGTGACATTTAGCTTGTGTGAGAGAAAAAAATCCTAGCAAAATTGGAACAGAAGCCTTATTTAATACAATGTTAATTTTTTTTATGATTTAAAAAGTCCAGTTTCTGCCTATCCTTGGGCAGGGTATAATTAAGAGTCACATTGCTGGCAGGTGCCATCTGGGAGACTGGTGTCAGAAAATCACTAATTATTTTGGTTAGTTTACAGATAATGGACAAATCATTTTCCCACCTACGGACAACTATGTCCCCTCCAACCCTAACCCACCTCCCCACGGGTTTGGTGGCCAGGAGAGTTTGCCAATGGTGGCTGCATTTTGGGATGATGCGGATTTTTCCCAAGGAATTGGCACCACATGGTACCAGGTAGGGGCCTTCTGGAACCTCCCCAGGAGAGCCTGGTTTGGTTTGAACCTCCAGAGCAATCCCATCCTTTCCAAACTCCTCCTTTGAAATCTCATAGGAATTCCTCACCCTTGGGTCTACCCAAAATGCCCTTGTCCATGACGTGGAAGCAAAGATCAAGAGATACATGAACACCTCATACACAGCCAAATGGACCCTGAAGGTGACATGGGAGGATGCTCCAGCGTACCCATCCCAGAGGAACGACACGAGGGTGAGTGAGCAGAGGGGATCCATGGGGACCCCACTGGTGATGGGGAGCTGGCTGTGGCCAGTCAGGGTGCGTTTGTGGCCTCTTGCAGCTTCATGCATGGGTTTCAGGTCTTGCAGCTTTGATTTTACTGGCTCACAGCAGAACACAAACGCACGTGGTACACCCAGGCGGGTTTCCACAGGCAAACGCACCCTGCAAAGCCATCTGTGGGTCAGAAATCCCCTGCTTGTTTTACTCAGGATTTTTATGGTCTGCTCACAAAGGGTCTGTCTCCCACTGCTATCCCACCCCAAAAGCCTTGGTGACTTCTCCTTCCCTGTGTCCCCTTGATGAGGCTGCTTGATCCCGCTCTGCGGGAAGTGGGGGGCTCTGCAGTGGGCTGACTTGGTGCCGTGGGTTTCTCTAGACAAACACATACCAGGCGGTCCTCACCACCGACGGGAACCAGTCCTTTGCCCTGCTCCTCTACCAGGATGGTGGCATGCGGTGGGATTTCACCAAGCTCGCAGTGAGGAATGTGCTCATGGGCTTTTCCAGGTGCCATGTGTGTGTGTGCGTGTATGTGGAGATGTCTGTCACTCCTCATTCAGATTTACCCTGTCTCTAGACCTCCTCTTTGCTTTCATTCATGGCCCTGTGGTCTGGTGCTCCTCTCTAAACTAGAAGGAAGAGCCTGTGCTGGGCTGTGGCAGAATTAGCCCCTTCCCTCTTTGTGCTTGACAGGGAGATGCACTCCCAAGGCTGGAGAAATGAGGGATGGAGGTGTAGAGTAGTGTCAGGTGTGTGATACAGGACTTCCTCTCTTCACACAGTGGCAACGGATATGCAGAAAATAACGAGCTGATTCAAAAGGCACCAGCAGTTAAATACCGGCCCGACCAGTACAGAGGCTACAGCACCGGTACGGTGGGAGGGAGGTCCATGGTTCAGTGCTGGAGAGGTGGAAAGGAGATGCATGCTCACAGGCCCATGAATGTGCCCTGGTGTGCAACGTCCCTGAGGAGCAATGGAGCCTGCACAAGGGCTGCCAGTTGAGAGCGAGAGGCCTAAAAGCAGAGCTGAGCTCAGATACAAGTGCAAGGCACAAAGGTCCCTGCTTCCCTTCTGCTGGGGCTGTCCACAGCTGCCCCAGCACCAGCGGTGTTGGCTCTACAGGAAGCCTGGGGACCTCCTGAGAGCAGTTAATGTCATGGGACAATCATTCAAGCCTGGACTCTCCTCTCTGGATGAGGGGAGATGCCAGCGGTGTTGGCACTTGCTGTAGGACGTTGGTTGTGTTGTTGTCTGGTTGCTCCACCAGGTCCACGTGGGTTCTGGATCTACAAGCTGGACAGTCGTCCCCGGGTGAACTACAGGCTGCGCTGCCTCACGTGGCTGGCGGCACAGCCGGAGCCATCCAGCTGGAATGGAGAGCTGCTGCCGTGCCCCTGCTCACGGTCCCAGGCAGAGCTGGACCCCCGCTACCGGCAGAGCAGAGGTGTCGGGTGCCCCTGCGTGGGGAAAGAGGGGTCAGAAACCAGAAATCTGGAGGGCGGAGATCTCAAACCCACCATTACAATCGTTGCATCCCATTGATCAAGCGCCTCTTATGGGACATTCCCTATGGGCTCTAAGGCACCCAGCACCTTCCCAAATTGGTCCTCTTCACACATCACTTTGATAGTCCAGCTGGGGAGGGTTGAAGCCAGTGGGTGAATGCTGTGGGGTGGGATAGGGCTGGGGCTCTCCTGCTGTCAGGCCCCTGGGCCAGTTCCCAAGGCCGGCAGTGACACACAAACCTTTTCAGACTTGGTAGATGCCTCCGTGACCATGCTGCGCACCTCATCCCCGAGCCAGACAGGAGCTGGGGTCCGATGTGTTTATCGGAATGAGAGTTTTCTTGAAGGCTGGCAGGAGAGGGTCTGGAGCCTTGCCCTCAACCCCACCACCGGTAAGCAAGCACCATGGCTCTCTTCTCTTCAAACACCTACAGATAAATCCCGAGAGTGGTGCGGAGCCCAGAGCTCTGCTGGGGTAACAGGAGAGGTGGCCTGTGGCTGCGGTAGGCCCTGTATCAGGGAGGTCCAGTTGCCCCAGCAGCACCGTCCGCTTTCCTCTGCAGATGAGGAGCTGGAGGCCTTTGACTGGTGCTGCCAGCGAGTGGGGAAGCCCCTGTTGTGCACCAGGTTTGCTGAGAAGAGACCCAGGGCCAGCTGCGAGGGATATGTGCCACCCGCCCCTGGTGAGTTCCCAGGGCTGCCCGCTCCGTCTCCCTGCTGTGACAGGGCTGGAGCCAGCCTCAGGCTCTGGTGCTGCATGGATGGCACAGCTGTGCATGGTCCGCACTGCGACCCCAGCTCTCCGTGCTCTGCACGGGACCATGGTGCATTCTTCGGAATGATGCCAGCATTAAACTTTTTTCCTCCTGATAAAATTCCCTCACCGCCTTGTGACCTCAGCCAGTGCCTTCGGGGACCCTCACATCACCACCCTGGATGGGTTGACCTACACCTTCAATGGGCTCGGTGACTTTGTCCTCCTGAAGGCCAGTGATGCCCGGACCAGTTTCACCCTGCAAGGGCGCACAGCCCGGACTGGCACAGCCCAGGCCACCAACTTCGTGGCTTTTGCTGCCCAGTACATCTCCACTAACACCACAGTTGTAAGTAGCAGCCACTTGGTTACAGATCTGAGAACCTAATGGGAGAAACCCAGCAGACAGGTTGGGCAGCACATCTGCACCTCCTAGAAATGCCTGGGACTTGCAAAACACCCACTCTCCTCTTTGTGTCACCTCTCATGAGAAGCCCAAGCAACCTGCTAAGTGCAGAGGTTGTACAAAGACTAACAAGAGCCAGCTCTAACACCTTGTGCATGCTGTCCAGCCTTGGCCTGAAGCTCTACAGAAACAACAACTGCTTCATCCTTTTATCACTCCATGCTTCACAATCTACACCCTGAAAACTGATTTCTTCCAGGCTATCTGTACGGTTGCATCCCTTCTCTTTTTTTGCATAATTCCTCCCCATATCTAGAGGAGGTTGGTAATTCAAATCCCTTAATGCCATAAGAAGCAGCCCTGAGCAATGGCAGGGCAATTCTCTGACCCGGGAACCTATGCTGCCATGCCCAGCATGGCAAGCACAGGAACATAGTCTCTAGTGCTGAGCAACTCTGAGGGGCCTGAGCAGGACAGGGTTTAGCTCCTGTGTCTCCAGCACAAGCTGGGAACAGAAAGGCTCAGTGTGATGAGCAGATGACCTGACTGGGACTTCTTCTGTGGTTTGCAGGTTGAGTGGACCCTGGGAAGCCAAGGTGATATCCAGCTCCTGCTGAACTACAAGCGCGTCCTGTTTTCCTACTCCAAAGGTGAGCTCCTCTAGCAACTGACCCGACTGGCTGCATCCTGCAAGGGGATCCCTGAGGGCAGCCCAGGGCCGTCGGTGTCAGTAGCAGTGAGACTGTGCAGGGAGCTGAGGACATCCCTCAGCAGGTCCAGGCCAGTCTCCACATGGGTCCAGCTCTGGCCTTGTGTAGACTTTCCCTTCTGTGTTCATCTTCACTTGCAGATATGGATGCCAAGGTATATTACAGCCCTGGTGTTCTGGTGGTCAATGCCTCCTCCGTCACAGCTGTCTTCGACGGGGCTGTTGCCATCTCTGTCTTGGCCACCTCCGGGATGCTCAGCGTGGTCTGCACCCTGCCCGATCGGTACCTCAACGCCACCAAGGGCCTGCTGGGTGAGGGGCCAGGCTGGCACCCATGCAAAGGCTGCAGGGTGAGATCAGCGCCGTGCGGACCAGGCACCAGCCCATCTCCAGGGCATGGTTGCCTCAAGCTGGTGACCCAACTCCCCATCAAGGAAGCTGATGGGACGGTGGCAATGGTGAAGGAACTTGACAGCACTGCCCAGGCCCCAAGTTTGCAGGGGCTGCAGATAACCAGGACTAACCAAGCTCTGCTTAGGGCTGGGACTCAGATGCACTACCACCCTCCAGCTCTGGCTCCCTCCACCTCCAAGCAGGAGTGCAATATCCCTTTAGTGCCTCAGAGCAGGCTGACAAATGCTAGAGGACAGGGCTTGTGAGGGAAGGGGGGCAGAACCCACTTGGACATTCCCACATGGCTAAACTAAACCCCACTCTGCGTCAGACAGGGTGGGCAGCTGAGGCCTTGGGGGCTCCAATTCTCCTGTGGTGCTCTTCCAGGTGTATGGGACCACAACACTGCAGACGACTTCCGAATGCTGAACGGCACCAACATCCCCACGAACAGCAGTGAGGAGGAAATCTTCAGCTATGGCATGACCTGTAAGTCTGGGCTCAGGATCCATCCTAGTGAACCCCTGCTTCAGCACCTTCAGCTCTCAGTTGGTGTGGAGAAATTTAAATATTTGCTTGAGCAAAACCAGTGCCAAGGATTCCCTTTGGTCTCTTTACTGCTCCGTGGAAACCAACACAAAAGTAGGCATCCTTAAAAACCTTTGTCCGTCCCCATGGTATGCTCTCTTGCAGGGGCTGTTGGAGAACACAGCCTGTTTGCTGAGCCGTTGGCAGCTCCGGTAACGAACTTCACGCCTGTCTTCTTGTCTCGGCTGCGGCAGGAGAATGAAAGCCAGTACCAGCTGGCAGCCTCGCGGTGCCACGGGGGCAGGGAGTGCATCTATGACACACTGAGCACTGGAGATGTGGCCCTGGGCTTGGCCACCCAGAGCCTCGCAGATGATTTCCAGCAGAAGAAGACAGTGCTAAGTGAGTGGAGCAGATGGTCACCTCGGAGAGGTCAGGGGATGGCTCCCCAGGAGATACCTTTCTCCCTACCCAGAGTATCCTACCCCACATGGAGTCAGGAAAGATGCCAGCCAAGGTCTCTGAGTTGTACAGCTCAACTGGGTGGTCCCCAGAGATTAGGACATGGAGGTGCAGTGCAACATGAGGGCTATGTTGATGGGCAGCCAAGGCCATGTCTGTCTGCATGGTGTACTGTCTGCTTGGGGTCTGTTTGAGGTCCTGTCCTCACTGGGACAGGTACAGAGCTAAGGGAGGCCATCCCCATATGACAAACCTCCACCTGTGTGCGGGCTGCTCTTTCCTCAGACACTTTTCCTCCCATCATCACTGGTGATGCTTCGCTCGCAGCCTACAGGATGGAAAGGGTGACGAGGCAGTACCGAGTGGAGGGGACAGGCGCGCGGTTTGTCCCTCACATCTCTCTGGAGCTCAACATAACAGGTAGGGTGAGATCAGAGGTTCTGTTGAGCCTCCCAAACTGCCTCTTTTCCTACACCTTGCTGCTCTCTCCTGCCACCTCCTCTCTTTCCCGTCTCTCCTCATGCAGAGAACGGCACCCTCACGTGGGAACCCACCAGCATAGCCCCCTTCACAGTCAGCCTGGAGGCCGTGGGGGCCAACAACCTCTCCGCCATCCTCCTGCTCAGCTTTACCCTTTGCAACTGCAGCAGGAGCCACCAGTGCGATTACAACGACACCAGCACCGTTGGCAGCTCTTCCTTGCAGGTAGGGGGGTTTGGGCAGCACAATGTCCCCAGGGATGCACATCAGCATGTAAAGCTCCTCCAGCATCACGCCCTCCCCATGTCCTCTTGTCCATCCATCCCTCCCTCCCCATGGTGTCCCTAAGCCAGCACCACCATCCCCTTCCACAGCTCGCAGCCTGCAGGTGTGACGACGGCTACTCCGGTCGCTTCTGCCAGGACCCACCGGACCCCTGCGCGCGGGGCTGCTTCCCTGGCGTGAGCTGCCACCCACGCACCGGCTGCGGCCCCTGCCCTGCCGGCCTCACCGGCGACGGGACACACTGCGCAGGTGAGCGGCACGGGGCTCGCCTGGTCACAGCTTAGCCCGGGCTCGCTCGACGCCATGTGCCCTTGCCTCGGCAGACATCGACGAGTGCGCGCGGGGGACGGCATGCGTGGGGAACGCCACCTGCACCAACACCGTGGGCAGCTACCTGTGCACCTGCGAGGCTGGTGAGTGCCTCTGCTGCCAGGAGAATCTCTGCCCCAAAACACATTGGCAGCGTGGCCAAAGAAGCTAACCCGGGGCTGATTAGGGGAGACGACCTGGGTGGTGAGCTCCGCACCCAAGTGCCTTGCTGATGTGACACCCTTAATACCATGTGGGACAGAGACACTTCAGCTCCAACCTCAACAGTGCTTGGTGCTCCTGGGCTGCAAACACTCATCTATTGGGAATAGAAGGGATTTTTGGGGGGGATTTTTCTGTAAGGAAAATCCCATACGATTGAGCCTTTCATGTGTACAAGGCAAAGAGGTCTAGGGGCTTAAAATTGAGACCTGATTTCAGAAAGGTTTTGGTAGGGGGGAGGAAGGTTTTTTCACTCCACTTACAAAGTATCAGCCTGGCATTTATATTTGGGAAAAAGATTCCAGGTGGAGGGTGTGGAGGTTACAGTGGTTTTCCGTAAGGCTCTGAAATTGTATTAGAAGTCACTAAAAGTGCAGAAGAAAATCAGTGCAGCCTGGGGTAAGGCTGATCACAGGCCAGGTTGACTCTGGTGCCCACTGAACCCAAGGGCTGTGGCCCAGTACCTATTTCACCCCACTTTCCACCCTGCTGATCCTGGTAGGTGCAGGAACAGGCTGCATGGCCACGTGTGGGACTCACACCTGCCCCGAGGGCTTCTGCAGCAACGGGGGCCAATGCCGCCTGGACACGGCGACCTGCACACCCACCTGCCTGTGCCCCCCTGCCTTCACCGACCGCCACTGTCTGGTGGCAGGGGGTGATTTTCGTCCCCCGGCTAGCCCAGGTGGGTGTCTGTGTCACGTCAGGTGGGCTCCAGCCTGGCTCGTGTGAGCCATGGCAGGCAACTGCCACGTCTTTCCTCCAGCAGATCTGCCCCGGCGGAGCGTGCGCCTGCAGGTCCGCGCACTGCAGAATGTCACTGACGATGAAGTCAACCGCACCGTATGTCACCCAAGGGGGTTAGGCTGTTGCTGCGTGTCCGGCGGCCCCCATGGCTGGGGACAGGATGATGTTGGGGTCCCCCACGTGTGAATGAAAATGCAGAGCAACTCTCGGGGCTCGGACACGTCACCCTTCAGCCGCTGCCCCGTGCCTGAGCCGTCCTGCCCTCCTCTAACGCTGCCTCCCACTTCTCCCGTTCAGGTCACAGCCGTCCTGGCATCCCTGGAGGTGAAGGCTTTCTGGAGTAACACCAACATCACCCACACGTGAGTGAGCTGGGGCCCGAGCAGTGAACACATGTGGCAGCAGAGATCTGGGATGCCAAGGACAATCATCGCTTGTCTTTTCAGCCTCATAGCTGATAAATATCCAGACAGGGTGTTTATGGGGAAAAAACAGGGAAACGGGGACACAGCAAGGCTGCTCTGGCCAGATGTTTGCAGATCTGCTCCCAGACTATGTCCACTCTTTGCTTTCACTGCAGAGACGGCTTCACGTTCACCGTGGTGTCCGAATTCGCCTACGATAGCACCAGCACCGTGATCCACTTCCTGAACAAGGAGCTCAGGGCGGCCATCACCAGGGCCTTCAACAGGCCGCCTCAGCGCCGGCGGCGGGCAGTGGGAGCGCGTGTCGCCTTCGAGCATCTGCACGGTGACAACGTCACCGACCTGGTGAAGCGTGAGTCCTCCTGGGGCCATGGCTTGGCCCCGGGGCCAGGGAGAGGGAAACAGAGGTCTCAGGGGACACAGTGCCGGTGATGATGGCACTGATGGATGAGGGTTGGTGGCAATTCCCTACGCTACATGTGGCTCTAGCTAGAGGAAACCTGGGGGTGGGAGAGAGTGAATACACAACACAGGGCGACGTTGCTCCGAAACTCGGTGATTCCACTCAAGCCGGCCTTGCAGATGCCTGCCGCGCTCTCCATGGCTGCCTCTTTCCGCAGTGACGGTGCCGCAGCTGAGGCGCTATTTCCCCTGCGCCCTCTCGGGCTACAAAGGCTACCAGCTGGACTACACGGCGAGCGCCGGCTTCCTCTGCGTGTCCCCTTGCAGCAAGGGCTACTGCCAGCACAGCGGCCACTGCCGGCACCTGCCCGACGGGCCCGTGTGCAGGTAGCGGCGCCCGACGAGGCGGGCGGGAGAGGCCGCGGCCCGTCCTCGCCGCAGGGCTTCACCCCTGCTCCGTCCCCTCCGCAGCTGCGCCTCCTTCTCCATCTTCTCCCCCGGCGGCGAGCGCTGCGAGCAGCTCGCCGTCGGCCTCGGCGCCTTCGTGGGCATCCTGCTGGGAGCGCTGGCCCTGCTCTCGCTGCTGCTCGCCGCCGCCGGCCTGGCCGCGCGGCGCTGCC
>JAVCKT010021713.1:4728-17605 GCA_032273925.1 Rhynchotus rufescens
CCTAGAGGGGACCTGGCGTGGCGGGACGGGGCGCAGGGCCCTTCCCCCGCTCCCGGCGCGGATAGAGGTGCCCGCGGGGCTTGGAAAATAGCGACCGAGAAGCATTCCGGTTCCGCGGGACGCGTTAAACCAATTTTTCCCCAAGCCGAGTTTCCCGCACCCAGTAATGCCTCTGAGACCACCATCTGCCCACCAGCTCCCCTGGACTGCTTTTAAAAACCTTTTCTGCTCGTTTGCGTTTATTGTTCTGTCTGTGCACTTGCGCATCCATCCTGTGAGCAACCACAGAAGTAGCTCTTCTTCCCGGGTTATCTTAGCCTGGTGAGGCTGTGTGCACGATGCTCCTGCAAAAGCACAGAGTTTCGGTAGGATGGTGGCCTGCACTTAGAGAATTCTTACATTATCACGTGTATCTTAGAGTACTGAAGTACTGTAATATATCAGTTAATCAGTGTATGAATGATGAGGGTCTTGTATCCAAAACTCTCTAGAGCAAGCGGTTATATGGCGGCAGTTATTATGAAAACAACTCCTGATTTTGAATGCATCATCCATTTATTTATTTGTTTATTGTGGTCACTCTGAGATATGATAAGGAGCCCAGTTTTCTTGACACAGGTGATGTGTAATTTAGGAAAATCAGGAGCACTTCACTTTCAGATGCATTGTCCAAATAATGGCCTGACTTGATAAGTGCTCATCTTCCAAACACATAAGTTTGCCAAATCATAAAAGCAATAAATAATAGCAAGGAGTCTGAGCGCCTCATTTTTCCCTCTCCAGTATTTTGCACCATTATTACAGGACTGTCACAAAGGCAGTTCACCACCCTGCAGCCCTGGGCCCCACAGCAGTTGTGCATGTAACTCATCCCAACTACATATGCATTCTTTAAGGTATTGAGCACCCACCACACAGAGGTTAAGGACTGAAGTGAGCCTCAATGGCTTTTGCTCCGTTTTGTTGTGCATCCCAGAGAAGAGAAGCTATTTCATTATTACTGTTGCTGTTATACTGTGGCATTAATAATATTTATCATCGTAAGTGCATTGTGTTTTCTTCATGAAGAGGTCAAAGATAGTAAAGACTTGATGCTTGCAACTTTTTATTACTTTTGACATATTATTATTACTACAATGTAAAGATTAAAAAAAGTGACACAGAATTTGTGATGGCAAAGCCTATGTCCTAAGCCATATTTCAAATCAGTGAAAAAGTGAAAAATTCTTAGCAATTGAGAGCTTTTAAAATATTTTATTGTTTTTAATGCTGATTTATGTGGACTGCTGTTAAAAGGGGAACTTCTTTCCTGTGAGGGTGACAGAGCAGTGGAACAGGCTGCCCAGGGAGGTTGTGGAATCTCCTTCTCTGGACGTCTTCAAAACCCACCTGGACACTACCCTGTGCCACATGCTCTGGGTGTGCCTGCTTGAGCGGGAAGGTTGGACTAGATGATCTCTAGAGGTCGCTTCCAACCTTGAAGATTCTGTGAAGATTCTGTAACAGGTCCAGATCAAATGAAAATGGAACATTTAGCTCATTTTCTGGAATTGTATCTCTCTATAAAATTATTTATTAATTGTCTGAGACTGTAGTGTCTAATCTAGACCATTTTCCATGTTCTTCCGTAGCCAGTCACAGAGATAACTATCTCCAGAATTTATCTGGATTGGAGAGTACCAGCAGTACCAACCTGGATAATCCTAGCTCAAAACAGGTGTTTAAGAGAGATGAGATAAATTATCTCTGGAGGTGCCTACTTCCTCAATGGCTCTGGAAAAAGTTTGGATAATTAGCTCAGATTAGGTACCTTATTTTTAGCTAAAATTAAATGAGGTTAATCTCTATGCACACTGTTTCCAAAATATAATAGCTCTAAGATAGGATTTTCATTTCCATTCCTGTCTGTAACACTGAACTTTCATGATTTACTGGCATCTTTTTGCCAAAGTTCAGGAGAAAGACACAAGTTCCCTATGTGTCCCTATGTTGCAAAGACATTGTAGGATCACATGATCCTTTTCAGTGTTGGACGTGCTTTCTGCCTTCCACAGAGCATTCATCAAGCAAACCCGTAGTGTGGCACTTTCTGCTTTTCTGGGCTACAGAAAAAAAAAGAAAGAAAAATCTTGTAGAACAAAAATATCTCCTGACCAAATCATACACAACTGCAAAAGCATTTTCACCTGTTGTAATGAATCATTTATTTCAACTACACTTTTCAATGCTCCTATATAATTTCTGCAGAACAAGAACTTCAGATTTTTGTAGTGCTAGAGGTGAACTAATGTATTTGGGAAGAATGCAACTACCTATGTGTTAAAAGCCAGAGACCTTGGATCACACCAAAAAGATAATCGAGAGTTTGTGTCTAACTAGGTGATAGAATCATTGGAAGTAACTGAAATAAAACCAAGCAAGGTTGCTACAAGTAATGATCAGCAAGAGGGCATGGCAATGACATGTGTGTTCAAGGCAGTCATGGCAGCCCACATTTAGATCAAAGGAAGAACTACATACAGGGATGTCACTCAAACCTGGGTGAAGGTCAAAAATGTGGTGAACTAGATGCGTCTAGGATGAAGATGCATCTGCTCCAAATTAGAATAAACTTCAGAATATCTACCAAACATTATGGTGTTGACTTTGGATATATGAGTTGTTGGGAACTTTAGAGGTTTCTTTGGGCTTCCCACAGATTTAGGAGTAGATGCTATGTTAAAGTGATGCTGTAATAATTCTGAGAAGAGATTTATTGCTTCTTTTACTTCTGACCGCAGAGAAAAGGGGAAGAAGAATTACAGAGACTGTAGTAAGATCCCAAGAAGAGTGCAGTTATCAGTGCTACTTCTGATTTCTGGTTTGTGATTTCTGCTATAGTTCCAAAAGTGTGAGGAAAAGAAAGTTTTTATTTGCCTTGATGACAGAGGGCCATCAGAAAAATCCCTTCCTTTCTCTTGCTTTCAGCAGAGATGGGCATGTTAGGCAAATGAGTGAAGGCAGGAGTGAAGACACAGTACACTGTGAAATGTTGTTATTCGAGCATGAGAGTTGTTCTATAAAGAGCCTTATCAGCACAGCACAAGTTAAAAAAGCTGCCTAAGAAGGAGAGGTTACTCTACCATATGTCAAGGACTGCTCTGCTCTCCAGCTGCTTCTGCAATCCAAGAGGCATAAAGGTGACAATATTTCTTTCTGGGCTGTGAATGAGGGCAGAATTAAGATTCCACAGTTCCCACTGCCGGCTCCCGCTGATGGGGTGTCATACAATAGGACAAGCATTCATAAAAGCTCTTCCTAGATATCACAAGTGCAACAGTCCCCAGTGAATTAGGAGGATCCAAATGCATCAGATACTTCAAGATTTTCAAATAATCAACTTCCTGAGGGGGTCTCTGGTTTGAAACTGCTCCACAAAAGTCAATCAAGGCACTAGAGAGATTGTTCCTACTGTAATTTGTAGTTACATATGTTATTGCTGGTTCTTTTTTAACAGATACCTTCAGAGGACTAATTTCAAATCTCTCTCAGCATTCTGTTATCTAATGCTTTCTTGGATGTGAATGTGTTGCTGAGAGCAGTACTCAGCCTGGAACTGACCTGAAACATTCTCAGTCAAATATCTTCTGATAAAGCCTGCTCTCACACTCACCACGGTCCCTTTAGCTTCAGATGGCCTAACTGCATTTTTTCCTAGCTGCCAATCATTGTTTCATATTTCAGAAATACTTACTCCACCTCACATTCTCTGTGTGCTATGAAATCTTTTGTAGTTTTGGTGCCTGGGAAGTGTTACTGATTTTATAGATACATATTTAGGAGAGCAGCTCTCCACTTAACCTACAATAACTCTCTACTAAACAGTACTAAATCTAAAATGTCTGAGAATAACCTTAGTTGTAATTTTGGCTCCTGGAGGATCTAGCCCGCCGCTGTTTGTGTTCTGCTCATAGGTGTGCTTTAGGTATCGGACAAGCGAAATCTATTGGCAAATTTCTTTCCTGGTAGGCCTTGGCTTACATGTCCTTTTCTAGCTTGGCCTAGGAATTTATACTGCTGTATTTTGTTTATGCAACAGTTTTGTGAAAACGGTGAAAAAAAGTTTCTAGCTTCTCCAGAAAATAGTAATTCCAGGTCATTCGCGTGTCAGTCAAAGCCATTATCTATCAAACATTAGTTACACTTTTTTTTTTTGTCAGTGGCTACTGTTTGCTTTGTGACCAGTTTCAACTCCTGCTCCTGAAGGAAATATTTTCTTTCCTTCAGTAGATAGAGAATAGGCTGTTAGAAGAAAATCATGAAAATCATGAATAGGGAAATGGGTTTGCTTTTAGATTCTAAGATAACAGAATGGAAAGAAAAAGTTCTCCTATATATCAGGAGAAATTAGCTATACAACCCCAGTAAAACTTTTTTTGATTCATATCTGAAAGGAAAAATAATTTATATTCCATAATACAGTGCTGAATGTGTATTCTGGACTGCTCTGAGCAAAAGCAAAGTAAACGCATTCTCTTTAGATGAAGAACAAGCAATGAAACAACAACAGAAAACACTGAAGCAATTAGGCTAATTCTGGTTACAATGATTATACAGTTAGCTAATTCAGACAAGAAATCACTTTAATTTTTATTTAAATTGTGATGATTTAAATGCTGATTCAAATAGTACAAAGCTTAACAAGCTAGACATAAAAAGACCTAACAGATTTATTTTTCAAATCATGCACTATCCACTAAGCCAAAAGCAAGAAAAAGCATTCAGCTAATGCACACTGCTTGAGATGTGTAAAAATGCCTACCTAAAGCAACTCTTGCAGCTGAAGCATCATAATTAATCCAGAAGGAAACCCAGGACAGGATAGTGATCAGAATAGAAGGCATGTAGGTCTGCAGAATGAAGTAACCAATGTTTCTCTTAAGTTTAAAGCTGAGAGACAGCCTTGGGTAGGCACCTAAAAGAGAATATTTGGTATGGCCATAATTTACTTGTATGAAGCCTGAAAACATTTTCTTGTCATTTCAGTTTTATTGTTTCATGCTGCACAGAGTAAATAGAGTTGAAAGATCCAGGATAATCAGCCACAGAATTTCTAATAAGAACTAGGATTAAATGGTCTTTTATTCTAAGGGTACAAGGTTGCTGCTAGGGCAACATCTGCTGATAATCATAATACTCCACAATCAACAGCCAAAATATATTTCAGAGCATCAGGGCACACAAAGCTTCTTCTCTTACTAGCTGTGGTTAGAACTCCTTCGCTAGCCTCCTCTTCAGGCAATGCAACATTCCCCTCTCAGCACTGGACAGGAGAAATATTTTTGAGTACCAAACACTCATAGAACAGGTGCCTAGGGCTGATTCAAGTCCCATTTCTGACTTTTTTTCCCTTGTCTTTTCTGGTTTTGTTATGACTTTGGGCTGCACAATGCTGCTACATTCCCTCCTCCAAAGATAATTTCTATCTACAGCTAAAAAGTAATTTTGCGGATCTTTTAAATTCTGAATTCTTTTGTGAAACTTAAATTCTAGTGGCTTTATAGAGCAAGCAAAGAACATCAGGTAGCAACAGCCCAACTCTTATCTCTTGTATCATTTAGTGCGTCACTAAAATTTTCTAGCTGGCTTTTTTTTTTTTTTTTTAAGGAAGAAATCCAACCTTATTTTCCACTCCTCACACAGCACCTTCTCAGTTTTCAAAATGTCATATGCTTGCTAGCAAGGCAATTACAAACCGGGTTCAACCAGGATTTGATATCTTCTCTAATGAAGGCAAAACAATTAACCTGAGACCCCCACAGCTGGGCATAAGGAACAACTGGAAGTACTGAAGGCTTTTATACAGGTTGGATTATTTCTTGCTGGAATTAGGACACTGAAGTGCACAGCTGGTTCAATTAGTTTTCAGAGGAAAACAGAAAGTGTAATCTATTTGAATGAGCCTTAACATGACAGACTATTGTATTCTGGTCATATGTTAATGAATGATGCCTTATATACCGTGAAAGCTTTAATAACAATGACTCCTCCTAAAATTCACAGTTGCTGCTCTAATTTATTCCTGTTTCTGAAATTTTTGCTCAGATCCTGCATTGCACATTGAGGATTAACCTATTTCTAAAACTCTTCCCAGTCAGCTCCCTTTTTAATATCCCCTCCACAAACCTGTAGAGAAAACAACATTCTTGGTGATAAGCTTGTAGTCTACAATGGAGAACTGAGGCAGTTCGATCTTTGTCACTCCTGTGACTGCATTATCACCCCCACGCCAGTAAAATTCAATGTCATCTGTTGTATAACCATCTATAAAGACAGAAGTAAAGAGTTAAGATGCACATCAGGTCACGTACAATATCCAGTGAACTTAGCAGAAAACAACTTCAAATATACTTCTAAACATTAATAATAGATCTGTATACAGAATCATGTAATTCAAATGTCATTTCACATGTCGATGTTTTTGTATACTTATATATTCATAAAGCAAACTTTCAAAATAAAAATTTTGATTACCCACAAGCTTTATGTAAACAGCAGCTTTACATGCAACGTTTTAAGGTAATTACTGATCCCCCAGCTGGAGAAACCATGTGGGCTGGTGGCAATTTCTGCATCTGGGCAGTAAAAGGCAGCCCTCTGAAAGAGGCAAAAGCTCTGCTGTCTTGTGGTCCAGAGTAAGAAAGAGGCCAGAGTAAAGCCGTTAGTACGCAAGCTCAGTGCACAATATCTTTGGGTATTTGCTCTTTATGTCAAGTAGTTCATAATCAGTTTATCTTTGAAAAGGACACGACTCTGGTTCAAATCCCTATGATTTTACTTACAAAACAGGCTAATTGCTTTTTCGAAAAGGTTTGAAAGAAATAAAACACATTTGGTTAAATGGTTTTCAAAACTATAAAAAACATTTAGTGAGGCACAGATGAGAAGTATCTATAGCTGTTATTGCACATCTAGGAAAAAAAAGTCCTTATCATGCAACAGCCATCACTCAGGATAGCAAAAATAAAAGTAAAATAAAAGTAAGAATAATTTTAAGAATAGAGGCAGCACCAGATCATAGTCCTAAAGCATATTATTTCATATACATGAAATAAGAATCCGGGACCTCCAACCAGCAGCCAAGCCAAGCTGAATACTCTACAACTGAATTACAGAACTGATCAGTGGACAACAGTAATAGACTTGCTATGGAATCAGGAAATGAGATTCGTGAAGTTTGGCAGCAGATTAAACTTTCTTTGCTGCTGAAAAAAAAAAAAACAGAAAAAACAAGAAAGAACTCTAAGAGAATTACAATTCTCTACAGTCTTCTAAGGAACTTGCATGATAAAACCTGAAATATATGAGCTTGCTTTTAAAATCTAACCATATAAATAAACAAAAAGTAAATACCCATTTAGAGCGCTTGATTTCAAGTAATAATGCAAATCATACATTTTGTGATTACCTAGAATATATAAAGCTGTTGCCACAAAACATTATTTTTAATAATCAAAGTATAATCCAAACCAGTGAAGAATCCAAAAATCTCTAGGCACACTGAACTGTTCATAAAATAAATTCAACACACAGTAAATTTTAAAGCATTCTCATAGCGACATCATAACAATTTCATGACCAATTCCAATTTGATCTATTTGTGACTCTTTCCTTCTGTTTTAAGGGCTAACAGCAAGTCTGCAGTCATCTGAGGGAAGCAAATAGAAGAATATTTTTGTGCATCAGACCCATTTCATTCACAAGGGGCGCACTCAGAATAGATCGTCAGAATCAAGAAATCAAGATGGAACCAGCTCTTCTTTCAAAGCTGTGACACTGCCAGAAAGACAGAGTAGAAAACAGCACAAGATTTTTACAAATTTTGTGAAATATTTCTTCATTTCATCACCCCAGAGTTAATTACTCCCAAAATATGACCGCAACGAAAAAAAAGACCTATATCTTCTAAATAAGCTTAGCAGTTAGGGAAGAAAAATATCCGCAGTGCAGAACATGAAACATTTGTAATATATACAAAATTTTAAGAGTTTAAATTCAATTCAAGAAACAAGATAACTCAATAGTTACTGATTTGTTTCAAGTTATATTCTTTATTTTTTTTTTCCCTCCCACTAAGAGCTAAGAGTAAAATTATCAAAGCAACAGCTAAACATCTTTTGGCCTAGTAGCTTTACATCAAATATAGCTTCTTTTCTCTTTTCAGACAGTGCCATGAACAAAATTACAATCAGCTAAATTCCGCTACACTGCATTTCTATGAAACAGAGCTCTCATGGATATCAATCGTTTGCATCAATTGCATATAACTTGTTCCAAGTCTAAAAATGAGAGTTCTAGTGGGAGCCAAGATTATTGCTATCTGTCCGCAGACTGCCTGTGCTCTGTGATCAAACTTCACCGTGATTCCACAATTCTTCTGAGGCTTCTTAATGCATTTTGTTACGCAACAAAATACATCCACCCTGCATTTTAACCATTAGAATCCACCAGCTTCAAAGTTCACTTTTGAAGATCAACTTGCAGTTGACCTTTCACTTTCCATACACTGCAATTTTAGAGGCACAAATGTTTACCACCCTAGACAGAAGCGTCTCAAAAGGTACTTACACTCCAAGATTGTTGAACATTTACCAGCAGTATGATCTTTCAGAGATAATAAGAGTTTTAGCACAATGAGTTCCTATGTATTAGCAAGGCAACCCTAGCTCAGCCAAGAATTGCCAGCACTGATTTTGAATGCTTCTATAACATCAGGTAAATGATTTCCAAAAAAGAGCCAAATTACACTTACCTGGGAAGTGGGAATTGTTTTGTTCTCATGAGAAAATAGTGTATTTCACTGCTTAATTATGACTTTCTCAAACTGCCTAATTACATGACAGCCTCCCTCCTTATCTCCCTTTTCTTCAGTTAACCTTGCTCCATTTCCTCAGCAGTCTACAGACAGCAGAAGGTACACGATGGCAGAGTGCAATACTTCAGAAGTTTCTTCCCTTCAGAAGTGACCTGAAATACTGAGACCTTTCTAAGTACTGACACTATGAATGCAGGAACACTTGTCCTTTGCTGCATTCATGTGTCTAATTGACATACAAATAGTTTCTGAACTAAGATGACATGACTGGCAAAACCTTTAACGTGATTTTATCAAGTTTAATCTAGGTATTTTATCTTCATTATTTCTCATGGTTAGTTAATGCCACATTTAGGCTCTGACACTGATAATGAAATGTCTTGGTAGCTCCTCTCCTTCAACAGGCTCTGGGTGCAGATGTCTCAGGCTGCCGCCCTGCACTAGGAACACTGTTACCTACCACCTGAACCTGCCCGTAACAACAGGTTGCAACCACCTGTACAACAACCTGCTGTATTTTTCCCAGCTAGTGGCCAAAAGCAGCTCTCTGACCTTGCTCTCACAAATACAGACCCAATGACCAGGCAATGGCTTGACAAGCAGGGGAATTATGCTCAGCCCTGAGGTACTAGATGCTAACAAACTCTTTCTACTCTCAGAAGGATCTTGGATTTTAAACACTATTAGGTCTGCCTCGTTTGCTTTTAAGAAAGCTGCGTTTCTAGGTAAGTACATGGATGGAGCTCATTAATGACAGTGTTCATAGCAAGGCAGGCCCACTTAGTACAGTCTTGAAAATGGATCAAGCATCAGTATCTGTCTGAAGTAGAAATCCCTCCCTCTGTGCAGCAGGTTCTGGTCATTTTTTCTATGGCACCAGGAACATGGGCACGTTCTGCAGATCTGGGAGACCAGGTTGTCATGATGCCTTTCATTCTTCTGGTCACAATTCCATCGCCAGAAAAAGAGATTGAAGACATATCTGCTTGTCCATCATTACTTTGTATCTGTCAAGTATCATTTAAGGGTTTCAGAAAAAAATAAAATAATGCAAAATGAAAAAAATGGTTGTTATTGAACTGTAATAGTCGGCATGATATATATATATATATTAAAAAAATAAAAATAAAGAGCATCCTGTGAAAGTTTGGAAAGAGTAACAATACCTATATCACTTTTCAGGCACTGCTTAGTTTTGCTGATACTATAGCTCAAACCAAATCTACTAATTCCAACAGAAAGCTTCAGCTTCTAAGACCATTTAACTAAACTCTGAGCAAGTTTGATTATGTTTGGAGGTCATTTAATTACTAAGCTTTATAACTCTAATAAAACTTTTATCTTCCTTTCTGTTAAAAATAACGTGCAAAAATTAGTTCCAATAATATTTTCTTTTTTATGTAAAGAAAGAAAAACCCTTAAAAAGCTATGCACATGGCTGTTTTTGAACATCTGTTAGAAGATCTTTTCTGCCTGACTGCTACCCACTGTTCGTCCTGCACCCTCGAATCACGCCGGCTTTCATGGGGAACTGCAGGATTTACTGTCCAGCTAAACGTCCCAGACTTCTCCCTCTGCTCTGAGGCTGAGAGCTGATTAAGCTGCTACCTGCGTTCTCAGCCTTGATACTCAGCATGTAACCACAGCTATACGGCGAGCAGAGCTGAACTCCTTTGAAAATGCCGTGAAAAAACTTCAAACATGCCGAAATGGGCAGCTCCCGGTTGCTGTCCCCGAGAGCGCGAGCCGCTACTGGTTAGCGCGTAGGAAATACCTTCCAGCTCTCATTAAAATACTCCTCTTTCCTTCCAAAAAGGATGAATTACCCCATTCATTTCATAACATGCACAAGGAGATAAAGGAAATATTATAGCGATCTGCAAATGAATGCCATTGTGTACTGATAAAGTACCCAAAGATAATTGGATATAAGTCTAATATCTGCAGAACATCTGCCAGAAAAGAGAATAGGCTTATTCATGTCTCTACTGGATGTTTTACAGATATTAAATTCCAATTACCTGTGGCTATAATCAACCCGGTCTTCAGGTATTTGGGTCTTGAAATATCTCTATTTACAAATTAAAATTTTAAGACTAAACAATTTTAAAGTGTAATAAGCAGTCTAGAAAGAATCAGCTGTGACCCTTGACAAGAAAAAACAGAAGAAATGGGAGATCAGTACTTCAAATTATCAAATCATGTCAGTGAATACAGTGAACACAGAAAATAGAATATTAAGTCCAAAATTGAAGCCATTCTGTACAAGAAAATATTTTTTCATTACAAAAATATATCAAAACACCTTCCACACCTTTATTTGATTTAGGCTGTAAAAGAACCCGTTGCTTTATTATATATTAAATTGCAGGTAGCTATGCTATTGGGACAGAAAATCTGATTGATTGCATTTTCCAAAATCATTTATATATCCTCAGCTGCATGATTTACTCCATATTCAGAAAGTTCAATTTCTCATTTCTGTCATGCATCACATGCCGTCAGTCAACCAAATCAATACATTGTCCTGGAAATATAGGGGCAATCCTGAGAGAAGCAAAGCATTCACAACTCCCATTAACGTGGACAGGGAGTTTATCACTGCCTGTGCTTCCAGGAATGACAGATGATGAAGCACTGAAGAAGAAAAACAAAGAACTAGTAGTACATCACGTAAAAACTGCTTCATACAGAAACTGCAACAAGACAAGTCAAAACTTGAAACTCCCTGAAATCAAAACAAAAACTTTAACTTTTGGCTAAAGAGTGGGAGTTTTTGGTATTTACACACAAGTTACCAGAAACGTCACACAATGAAATAAAATGAACTTTTCTAAGCAGCTAAGGACTTACTTGTAGGATTTATTCATTTTTTACCTCACCGTGCCTCTGTATGTAAAGCGTAGAACTCAATACATTGAGGACAGCTGGGCTATATTTTAGATTTGGATGTAGATACATATACACATCACAAAACAGTGCCCACTAGATAGGAATTCAAGCGATCTGCATATTAGTATTTATACTACAGAAGCACCTGGAAACTAGAGATGAGATATTGTGGGTGCAAGAGAGACGCAATTGCTTCTCCAAGAGCTAGTCCCACCTTCTACAAGTCATCTGGGCCCTGCTAGCAGCGCAGCTCGGGGAAGCCCAGTGAGGTCACTCGGATGGCTTTGCCCAACAAGTCTAAGTCTCAGGAAAAGCTGGCGCCGCAGCATCTTTCTGATCACCTAAGATACTCACCTGTTGCTCTATGGTACAAAAGACCTCAAAACATAGGTTAAACCAAAAGCTGAAATACAATACTGAAATACAACACCGCAACCAACCTGGGGTTACCTGTTATAAGAAGAAAGCATACACGTTGGGGACAGTTAAGACAGCTGCATTGTACATACAGTATTTGTGAAAAATAACAAGATTACTTTAAGTTGCACAAAAAAATAGGCACTCATAAGGTTGGAAAAAGTACCAAGCTATTTAATGTCTCGTAGCTCTGTTATTGATTGGATTTTATTTCCCTAGCCACTCACAACATAACAGCTTCCTCAAATAAAATGGAGAGAACTGATGGATGACATTATATATACCAGACTGGAAATTAGATCTGATTGAATGTTTTCATTAATAGTATACAACATTTTCTGTGTTGACTGTCATCAGACATCTTAACCTGTATGAAGTCTATTAGACTAATTCAGAAACTTGCAATTTACAGGCTCTTTACCGTGAGATGAAGGATATATAGAAAGAGCAAATAAAGGTTGAATCCTATTTATAAAGCAGATGGTGGCACACAATTGTGATGTACATGTACATTCTATGTCTTTTATGAAGACTTCCTTCATGAATGCTTCCTCTTTCAAACAATTTCTTCAGTAACCTTGCATTTGCACGGAAGCAAAGAGCTAAATTTCTAAATAGCAGCCTGTATGCAAAACAGTCTGAAGGTCTGAAACCTCCAAAATAGACAGACTTGCTTCTCTGCACATTTTCTTCCTTCATTATCCACTGGTTTGT
>JAVCKT010021713.1:23308-34586 GCA_032273925.1 Rhynchotus rufescens
CATAGAACAAACATTTCCTCCTCCCATAGTTTTCACCGAATGCTTCTGACTTAGATAGTATATCAGAATGTGCTTATAAAAATATATATATTAACTCTGAGATATAGATTGGCTTTAGCCCCACCATCTCCTTAAAACCTGACACTGTGGGCTTCAAAGAGTTTCCGTGAATAGTTGTTAGTCTAAATATTATAAAATAATTTGTGCTTTTGTAAGGATAAAATCCTAGGCCCTTGATGTGTGTACTATTGACTGCTGAATAATTTCTTATTTATGTTAATGATGAATTTTTCAGCTGTAAACTTTTTTGTTATTTTGTTGTAATTTCAAAGGCCCAGTTTTGAAATTTATTTTACAAGAGAACACTCAGCAATTTTTACTTAAAATAGCGAGGTTATCTAATATTTATCCCAGTGTAATGAAGGGAGCCCTTGTCTTAGGACCACTTTTCTAATGTGGATTTAATGTAAACATTTCAAGCATTTACATATAGATGAAGCTGACTGCAGCTCATAGCATTCACTTTGCTGTTAATTCTCACAGCTCTCTGTGTTTGAATGATTTTGGGTTATGATTTAAGTTAAATAAAATGGAAAAAAAGTTTTTATTACTAGTGACTATTTGTTATTAAAAAAAAACCCACAAAGACAAGCATTGAACAAGCAATGGAAAATAATTGCCTTTTTTTTTTTTTTTGTAGGATTGTTCCTCTAAGAATTGGATGGATTACTTGCATGTAGCTGCTTGTAGGAGCAAGTGCAGAAGGTAAGTCTGCAGTCCAGCAAAGCCATGTTAATTTAGTGACATTTACATTAGAAATAAAACCGTGCAGAGCAATAAATAAATAAATAAAAGGAGATATCATGAGAAGACTGGCATCTTAAAGGCAGGCGATGTCACTAGTAACTCCAACATTAAAACTGAGGTGCTTTGTAGGCCTTTTCTGTGAGTCCAGCGTCCTGGGCTAGTGGTTGGGGCCCATCAGCTCCCGGGAGCTTCACCATGAGCATGTCCTGATGAAGGCTGCGCGAGCGCTCAGTGCAGTCTCTGTGTCCTCACCCTTGTGACATGGCTGTGGCTCTGTAAGCTGCCTCCTGCCTGGTGGCTGCCAGTAGGAAATAAAATTCAGTCTTTCCTCAGCTTTGCTCGTTGTGAGACTGGGGATGTTGCAGCAGGACTGAGGTATCTTGAAGAGGGATGCAAATGAAGCTGCTTTGGTTTGGAAGGCTGTTTGGTAGAGAAGAGGAGGAGATGGCTAGATGTGTTTTGTCTGATGTGCATTTTGGATCTGAAAATGAATGATGGAAATTCTTCAGTAAGAAAATACAGAGCAAGGAGTGAAAAACACACTGGGATTCACTGACTGGAACTGAGTAGACAGTGAGCGGACAGGTGAGGCTGAATCATGCTGTTCCCATTCAAGATAAACTCAGTCTTATATCTGCAGATATACTTATCTGTATAGACTACCTTCAATTAACTGGTTAAGGTGACTTAGAAGAGAATGCATTCAACTTGTTAGATATTTTGGTGTGGAATTATGTCAGTAGGAAAGGACTCTCTTTACAGCAGCATTTTATTTTAAGTCAGGAAACTTTTGAAGCAAAAATTTTGCTCCTTGTTGTGCTTCAGTCTGCAGAGTGGAGTAGATGGTGTCATAGCATGTGCACTCGATTCACTTTGGTTTGAACTAAACCCAAAAACCGTCTCAGTGAGCTCCTTTAACGAGCAGTAACCACTGAGGTACATTCAGTCCATGGGACCAGGTTTGAGTTAGCCCGAAGCAACGCCCTGGAATGTGTGTGTGCCTTGTGCACTTCACGTCCTCAGCCTCAGCTCTGCACTCCTGCCCTGCTTGCTCTGCCTTGCTTGCAAGTGCTTTGTAGGCCAAACCAGTGTCTAGCTTGAAACTGTGGCTATGCAGTCCCTCTGCCAAGATAAAAGAATTAAAAGAAAACTCATGATAGAAATCTGACCTGCTTAGTTTCTGAATATGGGGCAATTCATAATATTCATATCTTTTGCTTTCTAAAATAAAATGGTTTCTTCTGTGCATGGCAGATCATAGGCCCAGTAATTCCAAACCTTGATAAGTTCTACTATAGTTTTCACTATTCTGATCAGCCAGAAACACGGCAACGCTTTGTCATGCACTTCACATCGCCTGCCTGTGTCCTACCTCTCTCCATTGACTGCCATGATAGTTTACATAATAAAGTGAAGCTCATATCCCAAATTGCAGTGAATTCTTACAGCAGAGGCTTTGCACTCAGGCTCCCTGCTCAGCCTCCTCAGGCTGTGCTGATCTCTGCATACTAGGAGATTGATAGTGCTCTTTTCAGGTTTCTGAAGTGTAAGGCTAAGAAATTTTATCCATATCATTATTTATTTGTGGCAAAGCTACCAAGGTAGCAATGCAAAGCAGTCTGAGAGATAAGATGCTAAATACAGATCAAAGGCATGAAGTCCAGAGCATAAAAGCTGAATTTCCTCTTGGGAAAATGCCAGTTTATGCAGCCAGAAAACTGTAAATTGTACAAAGTCCTTATGGGGAAATGGGGCGGG
The DNA here is from genome assembly GCA_032273925.1 of Rhynchotus rufescens. Classification (NCBI taxonomy): domain Eukaryota; kingdom Metazoa; phylum Chordata; class Aves; order Tinamiformes; family Tinamidae; genus Rhynchotus; species Rhynchotus rufescens. Next base: position 25,874 of record JAVCKT010021713.1, read on the forward strand.
CTGCATATCTCAGAAGTATTATGGACAGATGCTCTTCTTTACAGCTGCTATACAGTTTTGAGTTTTTTTCCAGGCCTACAGAGCATAGAAACACATTTTTTAAAAAATCAGAAATAAGCATTCACATCTGGAGTACAATGCAGAAAATAAGAGCTAATACTTAAACCAATTTCCCATCCATGGAATCTCAGGAGAAGATATTTCTTTAACAATTCTGCTAAACAATGTGAATCATGTAAATCTGCTTACAGAAAACCTATATTTGATCTTGCTTCATTGTCACAGTGGTAAAGAGAAAGCAAGATGGAAGATATGATGAAGTATTCTTTTTTTGCACACTGAAATATTCACTGTCACAAATGTAAATGCAAAACCATTTTCTGGGAACAGCACATAGTAAAGGTGATGTTCATTTGTACATTTGATCAGGAATGCTTTGAAAACTTAAGTATGAGTAATTGTTAAATATGTAGATTACTCCCACAAGGAGGAGCAACATCAACATATGAATTATGCATTCTGTCACCCAGAAGGATAGAAAATACCAAATATTTGCAAATTCTAGATATTCAACAGTTTTTGTCTTTGAGACACATACTGGTCACAATTTGTAGTAGAAAGTCTCCACTGGCTACTGTTTGCACAAGCTACCAGCTGAACAACCGAACACAGATTAATTAAGGAAAGTCATAATCAGATTGTGGGCACTTCACAGAGTTACATTTGACCCATCTGTAGTAAATTTAAGCATCTCTCATTAAGAAGTGGCTTCCTATTCTACAAAAAGCAAACAAAGCATCCAAATTACAAAATGCCTTTTCCGTCATTTCGAGTTTATGCCACAGATTTTACCCAGTGTACCACTGGGGTGGCATGGCTGAATCTACTGTTTCCCGCTGAATACAGCTGTATAATTCCACTCAGTTCCTCCTATGGACAAAGCAGAGAGACCTTGTGAGGGGTTTTAGAGACAGGAGTGACTCCTAGGAGCGGAAAGAAAGCAGCAGCTCCTCTGCATCTCGCTGACACAACCATCCAGCCCTGGCTGTGTTCCCCACATGCTGTTAAAGGCATGTTGGGAGATAATGATTACAGGGATCGTGCAACTGATTTTTCTTTGAAATACATAAAGGTGGTGTTCAGGTAATGGTTGTGAATGCTGGTCCTTTTGATGTCTGTGGGCTTGACGCTTGCACATCTGGAAGGCTGTGCACCTAGCTATAAACAGACATCGCAGCTCTCCTCCGCATCTGGCTTTACAAAAGATCAGCAGGACACACATCACTTACGAATGCCACTCGGTTCTTTAAACTTGCTTGAAATTGTATGTTGTTAGCTTGTTACTTGCTTTGGGGATTGTTTTATTCGTTTTCTTTTTACTCATCTTCAAAGAATAAGCAATCTGTCACCACAGACTTCAATGCATTGCCCTAGGAACAGCCAGGGCTACTACCTAGGGCCAGCTCTCTACTTCATGGATTAACAGATTTTAGGCTTTAAGATTGCTGTGTTAAACATAAGGTTTTGTAACTTAGGATATAAACTTATAATTTCCCTCCTCTCCACTGGGTGTCATGCTGAGGTATTCAAGTTAGACATTTGATAAATCCAGAACCATGGCAATTAATATCCCAATTAAAGTTCAGTCAGTTCATATACAGAGTTCATTGGAACTCTGATAACCTGAGGTAAATATCACAGGTAAATAACCCATGATTCATTACCTTGGAGCTTTTACTCCAGGGTAAAACTGGAAAGAAAATGCAATGGATGGAATGGAAAGCAAACACAATGGTCAGACATATGTACGAAAATGAGAGCATCTACTTTATTCCTTGATTTTCAAGAAGTATTTTTATGCACAGCAAGGAAGTGCATTACCTGAGACAAGCTAAGTTCACATACAGCCATTTCCCATCCAAGCCGGCCAGTCTGCCCTGCCTTTCTCCTGCCCAGGAACGCATTCCAGCCTAGTTTTAGTGCAATTGCTTGGCTGTTTTCAGCACGCTTTGTCAGTTTGCAACCCATGCCATGACACAGCATTCCGCCCACTTTGTTTAGGCTGCTTTTCTTTTGGGCTGACATTTAGGAAAGCTGCATTAATGTCTCCCTAATACAAGACTCCTTGTTGAGCTAACTCAGCTGAGCTGGCCTGTTCCAGGCCCAGGCGGGCGCGGAGCCACTAGCTGCAGCAAGGAGCTGCCCGGCTCCACTCGGGTGGGGGGCTGGTTTTGTCCCGGGCACCGTCGCAGAGCTGGGACGGCTGCTTGGCAATGTCATTGCTCCTGGGAAAACAGCGGCTGCGCTTAGTCTGGCCGTTTGAGGGAAGATTTTCCAAGCTTTATCAAGACAGACCTATCACAGACCCACATTAGGCTGAGCATGGTGGGTATATTTTCTTCCAGTGTGTAGGTAGGGTTTGGCTTCAAACTGCTGAAGCCAAAGGAAAATTCCCTCCTCACTTCAGTAGACCAGAATCAGGCTTGCAGGATGAAGTATACTACTATAAAAAAAGTAAGAATACTTTTGTTACTTAATCAGTGCTGCTGTATCTTCGGATTGCCAGCAAAAGCTCCTTTAAAGCTATCTCAATAAAAGTTTTTCACAACAAACAGTCCAATAGCAGGCAGCTTTTGCTAGTAGAGGCTTGTAGGTGTTAGCTAGATAGGTGAACTGAATAGTAAATGTTTGCTCTCTACTTAGCAAATGTCTGTCATGACCCTGCTAAGTAGCCAGAGACAAATTACGTGTGAAACTCAGCATCCCTCTCTCTCTCTCACTCTCTCTCTCTCTCTTGTGATTGCTATTAGCTTATGCAGATGATGTTCTTAATTTAATTATCAGGAATATGCTTATTTTACAAATGATAACCTTGTAATCTCCTTAGCAGGAAAAAAAGGAAAAACTTGTATCTACCACAAGCTATCCTTTGTTGCACATCATCTGTTTACCAACATTATTGGGGCCCTCCATTCATTAAAAATCTAGATTAGATTTTCTAATTATTTCCATTATTTTACAAGTAGATTTTATTTTTAGAAAACAGATTGGAAAGCCTCAGAAATATCCAGGAAGCTCTGGGTCATTAAACAACCTTCTGTAGAAGCCAAAAATTTTGAGCGCTTGTATCAGCTAATTTTAGAACTAATCATTTTGATTTGTTTTAACATTTTCTTTAATGGCATGATTGAGTGGCTTCTCCCCTAGCATCAGTGGTTGGAACTAAGTTGTAAGCTGCATGTTTCAGTGAAATTTAAAATCCCTATTAAAGGTAAAACATGAATAGACAGTAGAAGTGTTCTAAGTAAGAATTTCTAATTATTGTATGTATATATTTATATATGTGTATGTATATACATAAAACTACAGATTGCTCTAGAGCTGTGAATGCTGCATTTTCCTGAGAGGCTTCAGTCCAGTGTATAAAGACTCTTTGCCAGTTATGCATTAAGTGTATATCTGTGATCTTCAGTTCCTGCACTGCTCTCTTTAGCCAAGCGTATCTCCCATACTGCATTCCCACTGGCAGCACAAAGGAGTTCTTTTTAATTGATGGTACCTATAAAGGCAATTCTATTAAGGCAGCAATTTGTACAGGTATATGCTTGACTGTGTCCCAGGAAATTGGTAGACATCTGTAAACCAAACGGGACTTTCTGCAGAATCACACTGAGATTGTTTGATGCTCCTATGAATAGAAGCAGAATAAATAGGCAAGCAGATGCATATTTGCATCCCTGTTTTTCTTAATTAACTTGTGGAGAGTGTAAACAATGAATAAATGCAAATTTGTCCTGCACAATCTTCCAAAACTATAATGGAAAAAAAAGCCTGAGACTTACGTGGCCAAGAGGAGCAAACGGGAGTATTTTGACCTGCCACAATGACACCGTGGTGGCTGGAGCTGAGAGCTGGATCAACCTGCGGGGACACATAGAGATTTTTATTAAATGCATCTATTCCTTAGTTGTGCATATGTTCACTTTGCTTTCAGAGCCACTAGGTGATTAGAACAGAATATGTTTGTGACTATTTATCTAAAATAAACTGTAATTCACTTGATAACTGCCCTAGCAGCCTTATTTCTTTTCTGTGGTTGTTCTGCGCAAGAGCAAGAACTGAGCGAGCTTTAAACTAATAATTTAGAATATGAACCCAGCTAGGTGAATGCCCTCGTTCTGCGGGGTCACTAATCGACACTCACTCTACCTGTGAGCACCAATTCACCAGCAGTCTTCCACAACCAAGTAAAGCACCATGTATTGCAAATTTTGAAATATCTGAGTCTCAGTGATTGCTTCTCATGTGAACTGTGAGCCAAGAACTGGCTGGAAAACCTTTATGAGCAACTGACACATGCAACAGAAGCAAAATACTTTGTTTATTATGGGTTACTAATCCAAATGTCCTGTTAACTAGTAAAATATTAGGAGATCCTTTTTTTTTCCACCAGTTTTGTCCAACTAGCTAAAACTTAACAAAGGAGGTATTTGTTGATATTTTCAGATTTTATTCACAAAATATTTAAACTAACTCATTTTTATGTTCTCTGTTTTTGCTGCTTGTCTGTGAATAGTCTGCTAATTCATAAAGGGACCAAATAAATCACAGCAATTTGACATATGTGTTAATTTGGGTTTACATAGTAATTGGAAGAATAATAAAGTGCAGAATAATTAGTATCTATGAATTTTAAACAAGTAACTACATTGAAGGTAATTCTAGCATTAGTAGAATAAAGATGTAAAAAGCTGCTACATTTCTGAACTTTAAGGTCAAAGAATTTCAATTTTATTTTATTATGCAATGTTTGTGGTGCTTATTGATTTGTCTTCAGCATCGTCTCTGTATTCTGTTTTATAAAATGCACTCATTGTTTAACACAGGGCTATGCCTAGAGGTGCTCTCTGTTTAGGCATTTCTCTGCCCCAAATACAATTTGCTTTCATTATTCCATCACGGAAAGCATGCCTTCACTGTATGACATAAGACAATCATAATTCTCTTTATAGCTTATGTAGTGTTAGGACTACATAAGGACTTTTGCTTGACCAAGCTAAGCATATTAAAAATCCTTGCCCTGAACTTCCCATGCTGTGAATATACAGAACAGTTATGATTAAGTGAATCATGTCTGAAAAGATATCAGTGAGCACCAAGGACTTGCATTTCATGTTTTTCTAACCAGTAAACAGATACTTAATGGTCTAACTCTGCTTTTCTTACAGTTTGTGGCTGGCTTATCTTGCACTTTGCTGCCAGAGTGAGACCACAACTCACTGAAGGCTGGTCTGGGCACTTCTACTTGGCACAGCTGCAGAAATTGGACAGCAACTTTAAGTCATTCAGGAGACAACCTGCGAAGGCCTGGGAAGAAAGAGACATGTGGGTGAATATAAAATACGGGCAGGGACAAGTTCTGGAGCGAGTTGAAAGGAAGCTTGAACTTGATGCAGGTGGCAAAAACTGAGCCCAGATGCTGACTGGAATAATAAGTAAACAAACCCATCCTGGCAACAGTACAGCAGAGTCCCTGCACATCGACATCTGCAAGAAGGAATTTGAGTCACAGGGTCAGATATAAACCCAAATTGCTCCAGTGTTCATAGGGTTTGCATGCACCTTGCTTTGATCCATTACAGCTGCAAGATCTACGTACATGCCTAGGCAGTGCTAGAGTCTTTGACTGGCTTTGGCCTCTGTTGGATAAATAAAGCCTCCAGAATAAAATCTGAACAAATCTCAGTAGAGAAGAAAAAGGCAGAGGAAGGGAGGGCAAGTGGAGGTAACACAACTAAGGAAAGTAAGAGGAGATGAGAACAGACTGGAAGCAGGTATGAGGCCAAAAAGAACAACACCAAAATGAAAAGGTGTCATAAATATATGGAAGATGTAGAAAGAAAGAGTGATATCATTTTGGATCTTTTTCTTTTCTTCTGGGCATAAGCATAAGGAAGCTGCTCATGAAGGAAGTAAGGAGGAAGGAAGCGAGGCAGAGGAAGGAAGTGAGGAGGAAGAATGGAGGAAAGAAGCAAGGAAGAGCGGGGAAGCGAGGCACCTGTGGCCTTCCCGCGCTCCCGAGGAAGCGACAGAGGCAGCGAGGCCGCTCTGGGCTCCCCGCGCTGCCGCTTGCCTGCTCCGCTCCCCGGCCTGAGCTGGAAGTGGGCCCGGTGTGCAGCTGCTCCCGCCAGCCCGCGTCGAGCCTGGGCCTCCAGCGCCGCCGAGCCCTGGGGAGGGAGGCCACGCGCCGCTCCGCGCAGGTGCGTCCCGCTGGCAGCCTCCAGCGCTCACCCAGGCTGAGCAGCGCAGCGATTCCTTCTTGCCCCTGCGTTTCTTTCCTCTAACCTGCCCCCCAGCCCTCCCTGAGCCAGGGTCCTGGGGACCCCTGCTCCCCATGCCCAGCCCTGCGTGCTGCTCCCGTGGTGGTGGCTCTTCCTTCGCAGGCACCTCTTCCCCAGCACTGAGCAGCCCTGTAGGCCTTGCTGGCATTGCAAACATTCTCCTTGCAGCACCAGCAGCAAACAGCTGCCGAGGTGATGGGGAAGGATGTAAACAGCAGCTCACCAGAAACCACAGGGCTTTACCAAGTGGCTTTGACACTTGCCAAATGCCTTTAAGCTGATAAAGATCCCATTTGTACTTCAGAGGTAGCTCGATTAGCAGCCAGGTTGAATCTGGAATATGTTAATTGGTACAAACATGGCTAAATCACTTTCTTTAACCTATACGGAGGAGTGCGAATGAGCAATAGTGAAGGTCAGTGCAGCCTGGGGAGTCATAGAAAATGATTACTTGTGTATCTACCCATAATAAAATAGAAGGATTAGTAATAAAATGTAATTGTATGTACACACACCAAAATTACACTAGAAGGTATTCAAGGTCAATCCACTGTTTCAAATTTAAGGAAAAAAAAATGAAATCTGCCTGTGCAAGGAACATATAGCAAAACATCATGCATGTTTCCAGGATTCCTGTCTTGTTCAGTACTCAGTAGAGAGAGTCCTCAGTAAATGAACGCCCATTCCCTGTTTTATTTCATTCAAAGAAAGTCTTATGGCTTGTTCAACACAGAAGTGTTTGTTTTATAGCTTTCATAATTTCAGTATTTGTGTGCCTCACAAATATTATTAGATTTTAGCATAATGCTGGATATATTTGGAACTCTTTAGTGGCAGCTTGGAAATGGGTAGCTGAAGCACTGAGATGCCAGTGTTGAAAAGGTGCAGTCATGTAAATTGCTTCATCAGAAACCTTCCCAACATGTTTTTTCCTAGGGTTTGTCATTGCCATCATTTATGTTCTGACCAGAGCACAGCTGATTTCAGGCGCCCGCCGCGTTTCAGGCATCTAGAAAACCAAGCCAGCCCGTTTGCTGCAGCATGCTAGTGGCATCGTGCAGGAACCCGAGAGGCACCTCCGCCGTCTGATTCTCCAGGGTGGCACTGAATTAATTCTGCCTTAAATTAAAGGAATTAAAGGCAGATAATTACTCATTTTATATTTTCTGCTGCTATAACAAAGCAAGTAGGGATCCTGCACGCGGGTGCCTCCTCCATTGAATATTAATGGCAAGGATGTGCAATTCTAAGATGTGTTTCTGCTTACAGGATCATCTTCTTGAAAGCTCAGTACTTAGTCAAATGTACACATATGTCTTGTATATGAAAAAGAAGCATTTTCCTGACCCCAGCCTGGCCATCCACACTAGTTCAGGTCGCAGACCCACTGTCAGCACGAGACCTTTACAAGCAGCCCTTCTGAGAATTCAGCTGGTTTTAACATGGACAAATGTGTCTTCTGCCAATCTCATTCTCCAGTGGGGCTGCAGAAGCTTTTGGAAATGAAAAATAAATAAATAAATAAATAAATAATGAAAAAGCAAAAAGAAACAAAAACCAAATTCTAAATCCTCAGAAAATCAGAAAACTTTGTCCAAGTCTGATAAATCTCCAAGTATCTATAAATGCCTTAAAAGGGAAGGATTAATAAAACTTTTCTGCAGATAGCATTAACCAATTTTCTTCTAATACAAGTTGAGGCATGATACCGCAAAATGTCTTTATTTTTTAATAAGTATTTTCCTAATAAAGTGCTTGAATGCGGCATGTCTTGGCACAGTATTAAACTCTTTTGAATAATCAATTTTAAAAAAGCAAACAGGGCAATATTTCTCATTCGAAGACCATAAATCGGAGTAGATACACAGGACACTGAAACTGTGCCGTGCCTTCCTTTTTCTTGTTGTTTTGCCTGAAAGCAGCCAGCAGAATCCATGCTTCAATTACCTGGTAAAAAAGAAAAACAACAAACCAAAACAAACAAAACTATTCTTTTAGCTACAGTCAGAGTTTTGTACATTAAAAATCTATTTTTTCTTATCTGTGCATTATAAGCAATAATAATTTGTGTCGTGTAAAGGAGATGCAGTATTTTAGGGAATTCCTTTTAACTTTCTTACTCAAGTGCCTGGTAGCCTTTATCAAAAGACTCCTCGACCTCTTCACAGACTCTCTTTAATTGGCCACTTGTGTGCTCAGTTAATATACTGCAGTGGAAACCAAGTGGTAAAGTGTGAACAACTGAATCCCTCCTACAAACTCAGCGGCCACTCTGAAACCTGTGGCTATTTATATACAAACGCGTGTTTTGTCATGCTGATTTTTATTAGCACAGATTAGATACAGACAACGTGGTAGATGTCACAGGGCAG